>CM076584.1:1506282611-1506585493 GCA_034641835.2 Pinus albicaulis | reverse complement strand
GAAAGCCTAGGGGATCGAATGAGTTTTGTCGTGCAAGAGCTCGAGAGCATTCAGAAGAAGAAAATAGAGAAGGGTGTCGCCCTCCAGAAGCTCAGGGCGTGGAGGGATAGAAATTCGGCTCTTTCTGCAACTTATTTTGTTCAGGAGTGCTCTGTGGTTTTGAAGGTTGAAAAAACAGAAGTGAAACAAGAAACAGAAGTAGCAGGTCAACAGTTTGTACACCAGGAAATCATTTTGCCTTCTTCTGCCTCTCAAGGAGCTGAAATTTCTCATCCGTGACCCGTGTGGATTGAACTCATGGAACGCTTGGTGGAGCACAATTACTTTAACTTGAGAAGATCAAACGAGGACGATGTGATTGAGAATCTGTCAGGTGGGAAATGCGGTTACAAGGATGAAGGGGTTGATATTTTCAAGGATTTGACCACTGTTCGTAAAGCCTGCATCAATTTCGCCAAAGATTGCTTCGAAATTTCTAAGACAAAATGGTTATGAATAACCCATCCCAGTTAGTAAGCCGACCAGCTAGCTTTCTGTAAAATGTTATTCTCAATGCGTGGATTCAGCAATTGAGTACATGAATGAATGTTCTCTATCCCATTCGATGGAATTTCTTTGCCTCGTCTACAGCTTGAAACACTTACCTTTCATTGCATTGAGAGGGAGATTTAGATTAAGTTCCACAGCCGAAAGAAGCTTGGGAATGATGTGTACGTCGGTGGGAGCTCAGACTAGCTTATTCACACAGAAAGGGGTTTCTTTCTTTCATTCCAAATCCCAATTCTGCGCTAGGGCCAGATGCAGTTATATACATAATAAGGCGAATGTATGGGATCGATGCAGCTGTTGTTGACCTTGCTGCAGATGACAATGGTGGTTTGCAAAAGCAAAAATCCACATATAACATTGCAATTGAATCGACGATTTGGATCATCCAGCACAGATCCAATGTTCGTACGGCATCATAAATTAAACGGAGCTTATGAGAGATGGTGCCCCCGCAAATGGTTTAGTCGAAACCACTATTTACAAAATTGACGGCTACGATGCGTTACAGCATCACTTTTCCTTTCCTCAAGAAACTGCCATCAGTGCCCCCGTAGGTGGTTATTGGTTTTCAAAAACCATGGGTGATTTTGTCGATTAATACATATGGGTGTAATGGTGGACCCAATATGTACCAATCGTTCTTTTTACGTGCCATAGAGTAGGATCCTATTTTTGGATTTTATATCATTTATTATATATATAATATTAAAACAAGCATATTGTAAATCTAATTAATTCCAAGATTACCAAGAATTAGTTTTAAAACTGATCATAACAGTTAGGAAGTTACTTTAGATGGCAGACATAAAATCAGAGGTAAGGAGAGGATCAGGGTTCTGGTTTAGGGGGATCTCTAGACAGTGATCTTTGTATTGAGATTTCAAGTGATTAATGAATGAAAAGCAAACTTCTAGCATTTTTTTATATTGATACGTCTTCTAGTTTACATAATGTATTTTCAGTCCTTGAATAAAATGAAGTATCGAAGCAGTAGGTCTCTTTTTACATGTGTAAATAGGAGTTAAAACCGTTAATAGGCACTCCTTCATTTTAACTGTTCTTTTCTTTTAATTCTTCTAGAGCTTGAGATGATAGATTCTGTACAGCAGCATATCGTTTTGGGCTTTTTCCTTTCATTCTTCTTTTGAACATTTAATTCTATATCAGCAGATAATAGCATTGTGAGATGTTTATAGCATTTGATTTTGAAGATTCAATGATTGAGCTCTGGAGGTGATTAAACATGGATCAATATTTCTGTGACATAATTATAAGAATGTCTTAAGCACGGATTCCTTTCACAGCCAAGGAATTGTTTCTTAAGGTACAACAGGTCACTTGCCCAGAGTCTTCTCTCTTGCATTCATCCTTTCCTCTTTAATTCACAGCTGCATCTACAAGACATTGTTCTACACTTAGAGACGGGTCTTACCTGAGTCTACTCCCATTCAATATTTTCTTTCAACTCACTATGGCAACCCTATTTTTCATGGGATTCATGTCCTTTTCCATGCATTCAGGCCTTTTTCATGCGTTCAGACTTTTTTCATGCATTCAAGAACCTTTCTCATGTGTTTAGGGTCCCACAACACTTGACCAATCATAATATAGTGCACTTCGCTTGCACGCAACTTTTATGGTTTAGCAGTAAACGTATCTCCTATATTGTGTGATATACAATCGCATCGCATTGCATCCAACATAAATTACCATGCCAACCTTACCTACAAAACATAAAATTTGCGATGTGCACAAATGCGCAGTGTCGACAGGTGGCTCTTCCCTTTCACCGCATCGCAACTTTCTAACCTTACCGCATCGCAAACAAATTAACATACCTTGCAAAGCCTTAGCGCTATCCACTAACATTTGCGATGTGAACTTATGCATAATGCTAACACGTGGCTCCTCCCTTTCACCACATTGCAACTTTCTAACCTTATCACATTGCAAACAAATTAACATACCTTGCGAAGCCTTAGCACTATCTCCTAACATTTATGATGTGTGAACTCGCGATTCATCATTCGTCATTGATCTTTGTTGGATCCGAAAGTCCACACTTTTCTCCTTGTCGATCCACTTCGCATCGCAAGTTGAATAACTTAACTTGCAAAGTCTTAACTGTAATCACTACACCCTGCAATATGTGATGTCTTCATGGTTGTGATATGATCTTCCATTTTTTATCTGCATGAGATCTACAGTCCTCATTGCTGCTTTCAAATCAAATTTCTTTCTGTTGTATGATTAATACGATTTTTAATCAAACAGAGGATTGTGTAAGATCTATGGTCCTCACTGTGTCTTTCAAATTCGATTGCCTTCTGCTGTGCGCTGAAGAAGTTCACTTTGTCCCTTTTTTTTAAAGCACTTATCTCTAATGAGCTTGTTCTTCTGTTTGTTATTCACTTTGACTTGGGATTACCACGCTTGTTGCATGTTCAAGACTCTGCCCAGCACATTCACAATTCTATCTTTGTTGTCTTGCTACCTTTTCCCCTTTTCTGCCTTAACTTCCTTTGTTTCATTTGCTTCTTAGCTGCCTTTTTTGTCTTAATATTTTTGTTGCCTTTGCTACCTTTTCCTTTTTGTTGCCTTTGTTGATGGTCTTATGCTACTCCTTGCCTCTCTACTGCTCCTATGCCTCTCTTTTATGTTTTCTTACTGCATTATTGCCGGATCTACTTCTTTGCCTTATTTTTGTTTCTTATTTGCTCCTTTTTCTTAATGATAGTTCAGGTGCTACTCGTTTCTACTCCTTTTCCATCAATGAAAATATTTCCAACACTTGTCGCCTACATCAAAACTTATTTTTTTGCGATGTTGATTTTCCTGTTTATTCAGTCGATTCTGCACCAAGGTGACATTATCCTTTAAGAGTTGGAGAACTTGTTGTTGATGCTCAATATGATATTCCACTGCTTAAACGTTAGAATTTTCTCTTAAATATGATGTGATGGAGGGTGGATGATATCCATAAAGTACCTTAAATTGGGTAATTTTTGCTGCAATATTAAAGGAAGTGTTATACAACCAGTCAGCCAAAGGTAACCACTTGACCCATTGTGTATGTTTATCAGATACATAGCAACGAAGATATCCTTTCAAACATTTGTTCACTATCTCATTTTTGCCATCGGATTGAGGATGATATGATGAGCTATGAGCTAACTAAGTACCCAAACAAGAAAATAATTCCATCCAAAAATTTCCTATAAAAATGGGATCTCTAGCACTTACAATAATATTTCGATTTCCATGTAGATTTTGAATTGTTTACATAAATGCAGTAGAAATTGTATTGGATTTAAATGGATGAGATAATGCACAAAAGTGTGCATACTCGGTAACTCTATCAACTACCACCATCATGAAATTATTTCCTTTGGACTTGAGTAAACCTGTGATAAAATCCATTGAAACCTCCTCCCAACGTTGACTTCGAATGGATAAAGTTTGTAACAGACATGGGGTATTAATTTTCTCAACATTATTTTGTTGACAAACTAAACATTCTTCCACAAAATTTTGAATACGATATTTAAGGTCATCCCAAGAAAATTTCTTCTTTACCTTGTGGTAATTTTTTAAAAAACTCAAGTGCCCTCCTAATAGAGAGGTGTGCAATTCCAAAATAATATTTTGTTTGAGTTGGGAATTCTTACAAAGATATAAGTGAACTTTGTACCATAATGGATCATTTTTCTAGCGAAATGTTTCAGATGTATTGGGATCTTGCTGCAACTTTTGAATGAGAGTCTACACCTCTTCATCATTCTTTCATTCATCCCTTGCTTCATTTATCCACTCAGGTTGGATAATAGAAATGGCACAAAGCAATGCTTTGACATCCTCATCCTTTCTTGAGAGTGCATCTGCAACAACATTTTGCTTCCATTTCTTGTAGATGATTTCAAAGTCATAACCCAACATCTTTGTGACCCATTTTTGCTGCTTTTCTAAAGATAATTTTTGTTCCAAAAATTATTTAAAACTATCATGATCTATTTTTACCTTGAAGTGTCCACCCATTAGGTAAGGTCACCATTACTTTAGTGCATGTAGTATTCTCAACATTTCCTTCCCATAGATAGGTTTTAGTAAATACTTTCCTTTGATTGGGCAACTTTCAAAAGAAATGTGTCTTCTTTCTTGCATTAAAACTACACCAATTCCATTTCCTGTGGCATCACATTCCACAATAAAGGTTTTTTGGGAAGTTTGGCATAGCTAATATTAGTGATGGACACATTTCCTCTTTAAGATGTTCAAAGGCCTTCATTTATTTTGGAGTTCATGAAAATGCATTGTTCTTCGGTAATGATGTTAAAGGTGTTTATATTCTCCCATAATTCTTAACAAACTTTTGATAATACCCTGTTAACCCCATAAATCCTCGAATATGCTTTATGGTTGTAGGTATTTTCCATTACTTAATGGATTTAATTTTGTTAGGGTCTACCTTAACACCCTCAAGAGATACAATATGACCCAAATATTCCACCTCATGGACTCCCAAGAAACATTTGGAGGTTTTTCATATAATTGTTTCTCCTCCAATAGTTTGAGCACCATGTCAACATGTTGAACATGATCCTAACAAGACTTGTTGTAGATTAGTATATCATCAAAAAATACTATCACGGTTTTTCTAAGGAAGAGTTTGAAAATGCAATTCATCAAACCTTGAAATGTGGAAGGTGCATTAGTAAGGCCAAAAGGCATGACAAAAAATTCTTAATGACCCTCATGAGTTCTAAATGTTTTTTTCATAGTGTCTTCAGTCTTCATTCTAATTTGATGATATCCAGAATGAAGATCCATCTCCGTGAAGTAAATTTATCCATGTAATTCATCCAATAATTAATCAATGATGGGGATGGGAAATTTATCTTTAATAGTCAGCTTGTTGAGATCCCTATAATCCAAACACATATGACATGATCCATAATTATTTTCCACCAATAATACTCGAGCAAATAAATAACTTTAACTAGGTTGAATTATACTAGCCTCTAGAATTTTTGCAACCATATGTTCAATCTCACTCTTTTGAGAATAAGGATATCTGTAATGCCTGATGTTTGGAGAAACACTTCCTGGAATCAAATGAATAGCATGATCATGATAATGAATAGGTAGGACTCCTTTTGGAGTCTCGAATAACTTGGAATGATTGTCCAAGACTTTTACGAGATATGGAGAAATAGATGAGTTTGATGTTTGAACATGTAGTGAGCATAATTGTGCAATTACGCCTTATTTTTCTTTTTTCATAAGCTTTGTCATGACATTAGAGCTGATTATATTTCCTAGATTCCTTGAGATACCCCGTAATTCAACTTCTTTTCCTTCTGAAAAAAAAATTCAAGAAAATTTCTTGAAAATTAAACACTACCATCCCCAAAGATTCTAACGCTTATACTCCTAGTACAACATCAGAACCACGCATTGAGATGGAGAACATTGGACTATTCAATTAATATTCCCCCATGGTTAGTTTTTTATTATTTCACTTTCCAAAGAAATTTATAGTTCCTCCATTTTAAACCATCACTTGACACCCTAGTGTTGGGTATAGGAAGAAATTCAATTCCTTGGCTACCTTACAATGAACAAAATTATGGGTACTACCTGAATCAATCAGCACTATTACATTTTTCTTCTTGATATGTCCTTCTATCATGATATTTTGAAGAGTGGTAATTCCTGCCAATGCTTTACAAGATATGGTTGGATTCATTTCTTCTTCCTCTAGGGTTGGTTCCTCGTATATATCCTATTATGTTGAAGTTTCTTATTCCTTTTCTTCCTCCTCATCACAGTCTATGTAAAATCATTTCTTCTCAACATGCTGATGACCTTTAGTTTATTTTCTATCACAACTGTAGAAAAGGCCTTTTTCTATTTTTTCTTCCAATTGTTGTGGTGTAAACCTTGTAGGTTGTGGACGTATAGGAGTAGCAGCACTTCCATATTAATAGTTGTGAGTGGTAGACTTCCTTGTCGCCATAATTTTTCTTTCAATTTTTCTTGCCAGCCTGAATGCCTTCTCCAATGAATCAGGTTCCCAAAATCGCAACTAATGTTGGATGTTATCCTTTAAAGCCCCTATGAAGACATCATACCTATGTTCCTATGGAATATTAGTTAGCCTTATATTTAATTTTGGGAAGTCCTCAATGTGCTCCACCATTGAACCCTTTTGTTTGATATTTATCAATTGGCTAAAGAAGGTGTTGCTCTTTGTATATTCATAGTGTGCTATCTTTTCCTCTATAAACATTTACCAGTTGACAATTTTTTTACTAGAGAAAATCCATTGATACCATACAAATGTATTTTTTTCTAAATATAAAGTTGCAATGCCTACTTTTCATGTTTTTTTCACATTATAGAGATCAAAATATTGCTCCATATGTAGTATCCATGTTATCAGATCCTTGCCATCAAAATTTCTCATATCAATATTTGGAATATGGTAGGTCTTAAATCCAACATTGCATTCTATGAAATCATGATTAACAATTATTTTTTTCTCATCATGAGTTTCATCTACTACCGTTTCGCCATTAGGAATCATTTCTTGTAGTAGCTTTGTCAAACCTTCCTTCAAATTTTCCATGTTTTCTTTTAGACCATTCTTCATGTCTTCCATGTTACCTTTCAGTTTTTCTTCTATACCATCAATCTTAGATTCCACACCATTCTTCAAACCATCCATCTTAGCTTCTAGTTCATTTTTTGTTACTCTTTGTGAGAGTGAAATTTGTTCCACTTGGTCTCGTAATTTTGATATATGATGTTGCACTTATTCCTCTTCATGAGTCATAGTAGAGCCTTATGAGGGCTTAATGGTTGTGGAATTCCTTCTGGGAGGTATTTTATAACCCAATACTAATATATATGCTTCAATATGCTCTTGGAATCACTTCAAACTGATTTTTCAAACAATACTTTTGCATTTTATTTTTAAATACACACATTTTTCATGATTGTAAGGCAATATATATTTAAACTGATGTATCTCTGTAATTACAGATCCCCAAGATTTTGTTTTTAGTTTTTTATTAGCCCTCTGAGTCTTCCTTCCAATTCCACAAGTCGGACCTAATTTGGATTCTTCAAGATAAATTTATGCCCTATCTCCCGCAATGAACTAATTATGGACTATTTCAGTAGAGAAAAGTTGTACGGAGTGCCACGTGTCACTGTTTTTAGTTTTGGCTATGTAATCGATATAAAAGAAACAAAAGTTCATTCACTTATGGTCACTTGTTACAGAATTCCAATCGGATGACTGAAACAAAATTCATTATGATTTTCCCTCGGTCAATTGTTTGAGATGAAATTCTGGAGCTTGAAAAAACCCTAACTTCCTCAGATCATATATCCGAAAATATAGTGAACCACGATGTGAAATTTTTAAACGAAGTTCCTCCAGATGTTGGCTTAAATGGGTTTTTTTTGCAGCTTCTGAACCTTCATAAAAACAAATTGATAGAAAAAATCCAAGATGGCCTATTTGTAGCAGCGAAACCCTAAAATCCAAAGCTCTTATACCAAATGTTATGAAACCAGCTCACAAAATACAAGAAAATTTAAATCAACGACTTAGAAATCAGACTCTTCAAGGGGGAAACCTCCTTTACATTACAAAATGAAAAATTCTTGGATGATTCAAATGACGAAACCTTATTTCTATATATAGGAGTCCAAGGGGTCATAGTATAATCCTAGCCAACTTAACAATAACAATGTAAGGGAACAAAAATAACAATTGTGGGTTTCTATGGGGCACAATAATAACAATATGGGGAATACATGGGCACAAAAATAACAATAAGGGAGCTACACTAACCAAAAAAATAAGGGGATACACTAGTATTATAGTGACCTAGCACTATTTTATTGATTATACTTGATGCATTCATTTCAGGGAAGACATTGATTTCTAATCCTATTATATTGCTTGCACTAGATGCGTTGAATTTAGTGTAAATTTTGTTTTATAATCCCATTTGATTTCTAATGCTAGATGCATTTATTTTAGTGTATATTTTAATTTTTAATTCTATTTTAATTCATGCACAAGATGTATTTAATTCATTGTACATGTTGATTTTTTATTTGATGTAGCTATATGCATTATGTACATTAATTTCAAAGTAGTTAGATTAGTCGTGTGCATTTATTTTAGTGTAAGTACGAAAACAATTATTGATGATGTGAATTGAGAGAGGGGGAGAGGAATAGGGGGGAGATATAGAGAGAGATAGATATATAGATATGGAGAGAGAGATTGTCTGTATGTTTGGGGGGTTAGATGAAGAGACAAGGGAGGGACAGAGGGAGATTGAGATATATATGGAAAGGGGGGAGGGAAGAAGAGAGAGATAGAGATGGGGAGGGAGGGATATATAGATAGATATAGAAAGACAAATCATGTGTATTTATGGATGATATAGAGAGACAAATAAGGAGAAATGGAGGGAGATAAAGATATGGATCACGATGTAGAGTAAGGGAAAATGAGATAGAGAGAGAGGGGGGGGAGGAAGAAGTCGGGAGAGTGAGAGAGAGATGGGCGAGAGAGGGAGGGAGAGATACAATTTTATTCATTGAAACAGATGCATTGACTTCATTTTAGATGTTTATTCCTAATCCTATTTTTTTATTACACTGGATGCATTGATTTCAGTGTAGTTTTCGATTAATAATTTTATTTGATCGCTTTCCCTAGATACATTTATTTTAGTGTACATGTTTATTTCTAATCCTATTTTATTTCTTGCACTAGATGTATTGATTTCAATGTACATGTTTATTTCTAATCCTGTTTGATTGTTTAACTAGATGCACTAGTTTTAGCCTATATTTTGATTTCTAATTATATTTCAATGCTTGCAATAGATGCATTGATTTTATTGTATAAGTTGAATTCTGATTTTATGTAGCTAGATGTGTGATGTAAATTAATTTAAAAGTAATTATATTAATAGTGTGCATTGATTTCAATGTTACAATAATTCAACGATAAATAAAATACTTGAGTTTTCATCGTAAATAAAATGTTCACTTACCTAAAATATTTTCTTCTTGAAAATATAAACTATTTGTGATTATCTATATTCTTATTATTCCCATTTTTCATCATTCAACAACGTTATTCACTTTGCCGTAATATGAGTTAATAGAAAACAACTATCATTGAAAGTTATTTTTGGTTTAACACTCCATAAGTAACAATGATTGACTTTGGAGAAAACTAATATTAATATTGGAAAGAAATAGAGACAAGATGTGATGTTTGCTACAATAACTTGAATTAAATAATTGAATCGTCTACAATTTCAACCACCCTTTTCCTATGACCCATGTGAAAATATGGAAAAACTAACAAGTTTGACATTAAGAACAATAAAATAAAAGATTTGGAGATTGATCAGAATGAAGAATTTCTAATTCACTACATTCTTATCATTCACATTTTATATCATTGAACACTGTTAAATTGTTAATTTGCATTTAAAAATTTTATTTCACCATTCAAGCTATTAATCATCTTGATCATCTCCACAAACTGAGGTAACTGAGAAAATTTAAAATTAAAATGACCATATTAATCTTAGACATTTCTAGCATATCTAAAATTATCAGAATAATTATTTGTTCAACAAATTTTCCATGGCCACACACGACTAAAACAAACATTGATCGATTTTAACCCCGGATCTATCAAGCGCCAAGAGGGATCAAATCTCTCAAGGTGAAAACCTGTCCTCAAGTTTTCTGCTAAAAAAATAGGTTTTCACCTCGGTAAATTTGATCCCTCTCGCCACTTGATAGATCCAGACCGGGTTAAAATGGATTTAGGATGGTATATTTAAAGTTAATTTTATCATTAAATAATGTAATAAGGTTGATTGTCTGTAAAATAAATTTCTCATAGGCTTAAAAAATTCTTTAATCATGAAGTTTAAGTGAAAAAAAAAAACTTTTTCCTATAAACTTTTCATCCATTATAATTATAAATTAGTTTTAGTGATTATAATCATGAAATATTATTAGTTTTTTTGTAAATTAGTTGGTTTATGTGATGCTTAGTCTCCATCATGTCACTAGTTCAAATATTGTGGGGAGGGGTTGAGGGTGTGACTCACCTATGGGGAATAAAAAATCATGCAGGAGCATCTCATGTTTTAAAATTATTTGTTTTATTAATTAGGAGAAACTAGAAAGTTCTATATTTTATGAATAATTCTAGAATTTGTTAGAGATTAGGTATTTAAGATAGATTCCTAAAATTGAGAGGATTACTCTGAACTTCCTCCAAATATGTAGGAAGAACTTTCTCTTGAGAAATATGAGATATTTCTTCCTCCAAAATAAATAGACATGTAATTCATTTGGAAATCCAAGTTTGGGGAGGAAATTAATTTAATAAAGTATATGTTTGTATTATTGGATTGTTTTCTGACTTTTCCCACTGCGTCAAAATCTATCCCATGGGGAATCCAAGATCGATCAAGCCTCACACAATACTCATGAAAACATTATATAGATAGATAAATAGTTCTTCCATCCAATATCAAGGCTAACCCAAACATAAAATCAACTTAAATAATAATAAAATATTATTAAAAATTTGCATCCTATAACATTAAATATTACTAAAAAAAATCCAACACTATGAATTATTGGAATTCAAAATTTGAACTCATTATTCCAAAATTCTATTGCTATGAATGGTTTGAAGTTTAATTAATAATGTAGTGAACATTATATGATTTTCAAGATTTTAATATCTACAATTGAATATATTTACTAGGAATGGCTAGGAGTTGATTTAATATTCATTGAGCATAGTGTTATTGAGCATTATATTAGTATCTAGGATTGACTAGATTATAGCATGATGGATATATAATTTTCAAAAAAAAAATCATCTTATTCATTTAAATATATATATATATATATATATATATATATATATATATATATATATATATATATATATATATATATATATATATATATATATATAAGAAGGTAGAAAATGCCAAATTTTAAAGTAGTCAAGTATACATATAAGGGGTGGGGTATGGTGCGAGGAAGATTATTTCTAATTTTATGGAAAAAAGAAGTCATTCATTCTTTGGGACTCAAAACTTCAACCAAATTGAAGTTTATACTTTATTATAATAATTAATCTCAATATTAAATCATTAATTATATGTTTGGATTTTAATTTCATCATTAAATCATTGGTTCAATAAAAATATTTAAGTGGAAATAAGCTAGCCTCGATCCTTGGAAAAATAAACAAGATAGTTTACCAACTCACTAGGATAACGTTCTACCATATGTTAATGGATTTCAGCTCAAAGGCCAGTCATCAAGGAAATTAAGAAGTCCATCTATTGTAGGGGTCTTGCTAAAAAAATTATATCATATATTTTTCACATATTTCATAATGTTTTAACTAAATTGGAATTTAATCCATGTAGATTATCAATTAATAATTCCATATATTAACACTATCAAATTTGTGAAATGATTGGAAAGTGAATACAAGGATGAAACCCCCACATTTTTACATGTGACCATTAATATTTGCTCTAGTTAATGTTTACTTCAATATGAGCATTTACTAGTAAGGTGGGATATTGAGGGAACAAGGTCCAATTTTTGTGACATTCCCAATAATTTCACTCTAGACTATGTTAATTTGGAACATCGCTCTAGCTTGTGCCTAGTAATGTAGGTGTTGTGCTCAATTCGGCTTCATGTTCTTGGTTGTTTGAATCTATGAATGAATATTATAGCTTCCTCCATGTATTATCTCATTCGTTGTCTCATGAACTCCTAGAATTAGTGTGAACCTCATCCAAATAAAGTAAGATTCATTCCTCTATTCTAATTTTTACATGGGATTTTTTGTTTTTGGGTTGCTATTCTTTAGATCCTATAGCACTCAATTACATACATATGGATTTCAATTTTCATTTCATTCTATGTCTTATTTCAAGTGTTGGATTTGGGTGAATTTTGACTTAGATTATGCCTCTTCAATTTGATTCATTAGGTCCTTTTCATCTAAGATTTAATAAACTTTAGGACAAAGGAGAAGGTGGACTTTAAATTTCACTTTAGGTGTAACTATATTAATCTAGGACAATTAAGTCTCTACTTCGCCATACTACCTAAAAGCATAAATGAAGATGGAATCAAATTCATGGATTCCAGGATTTGTATGAGGTGAGAAGGAACATATTAACACCAAAACATGTCACAACGCTAATGAAAATTGAGACTCAAACATATGACACGACACTAATACCTAAAAAAAAGATAATTTTTGGCACATCATTAGCATTCTAGCATGTGAGACAATATTGACACTCATGATCCTATAGAGTGCATATTCACTATCAAAACATATATGATAACGTATATTCTAACTAAAAACCAAAACATATGACACAAAATTAATGCTAGTTGACACCCAATATGTAACATGACACTAACACCAATTACCATAGACCTCAACTTGTATGAAAATACTAATACTCATACCATGTCATTAAACATATTAAATAATGTTGATACACCTACACCTATTTTTTCCAAACATGTAGCATGACACTTGTGCAAAATTTTAACCATATTCTTGTTATTACTAAAATTTTTGATCTAGATTTATGCAAGAATGCAACAGAATACAGAAATAACCATAAACATAGAAATACATCGGAAATAAGGCTTCATTTCATTAATATCAAATCACAGAAATATGCTTACAAACATGATGGAAATAAAATAGCTAGGGTGCTAGTAGCGAATATCTGAGAAGAGATGTGGCGACTACAGACCTCTGAACTATGTTATAATGAGGCTTGAAGGCCTATTTATTATGGAGAACCAATGGAGAACTCTAAACGTCCAAAAACCTAACCCTAGGAGATGAAGCACCAAAACTACGGGCCCTTTTTGGGTAAATTGGTGTTCCAACTTCCTGGGGACGTAACTTTGGAGTACTATCTCTGTTTGGGACCTCAAAACGGCTCTGGAAGTTCAGGACCCGAAAAACTGCTAAAAATAGTAAGTTGTGAAAAAAACTAAAAGAGACAATTGTGGGGCCCCAAGTGGAATAAGCGGGTGGCCACCAATATCCACCTGGATCATTCCTCCCCCCTTAGGAAGCATTGGTCCCCATTGCATTGAGTTCCTCCATGAGATGAGGAAACTTCTATTGAACTCAGTCCCTGGTGAACCACTTGCCTTGGTGCAGGAGTTGGCTAGCTTTGACAACCCGATACAGTTGGATCTTCTATTGGTGAGTGTTCTTGATTTGAATGTTCGTGATACAGTTTGTGGTGGCCTGTTCCATGCAGTCTGGGTTTAAATATTTTGGTGTGAGTTCTTCTACAATTTTAGAGGTGTCCAATAGAGGTGAGAAGTAGGGACGAAGGCGGTCTACATTGAATACTGGGTGCAGACCAAGGAATGGTGGAATACCAAGCTCGAAGGCATTGTTCCCTACAGCCTTGGTGATGGTGTACGATCCATATCAGAGTGGGAGAATCTTGCGGTGGGGTCCAGTGAGGCACTCCTTTTGCAAATGTAGCCACACTTTTACGCCCACCTGGAAATTGTGTGGCACTCGATGTTGATCATGTTGTTGCTTATACTTAGCATTGGCTCTATCCAATATGTCATGAACCTATTGGAGGATGTGCTAAATGTGCTCGATGAAGTTGTTTTCTTTGTCAGCTTCAGACTAGACATGAGCCGAATCAGCCTGAGTAGCTGAAAATGGCATGGTTACGTCAATGGGACATAGTGGTTGGAATCCCAAGCCCACCTGAAAGGGGATGTGGCCGGTTGAGTTGTGGAGAGCCCAGTTATAACTGTGTTGTACATAGGGAAGTCTCTCATCCCATGTGCATGGATGCTTTGAATTTTACATGCGTAGAATATGTACAATCATCTTGTTGATGACCTCTGTCTAGCCATTAGTTTGGGGATGGAAAGCTGTGGAATTGGTGAGCTTGGTGTCCAAAATTGACCAGATACTGGACCAAAATGTGCTAAGGAACCTGCTGTCGCGATCTGATATTATAAACTGTGGAATCCCAAAGTGCACCCACAATCGTTCAAAGAAGATTTTAGCAGTGGCTTCTGGTGTGATATTCTTCTTGCAGGCCGCCATAATGGCCATCTTTGAGAATCTGTCGATGACAACGAAAACACAGTCATTTCCATGCTTAGTAGAAGGAAGGCTTGATGTGTAATCCATGGAGATGGATTCCCAAGGTCTACAAGGGGTAGGTAGCGAATTATAGAGCCCTTGCTTCTTGATGGTCTGTTTGGCAATGGCGCAAGCAGTGCGATATCTGATGTACTTCCCGACATCCTGTTGAAGGTTCGGCCAATAGAAATACTTATGCAGTACTGCCACTATTTTCTCAACCCTGAAATTTCCAGCGACTCAACTGTAGCACACTTCCCATATCATCTTGGCACACTCACTTGAAGGAACACAAAGGTGTCCCAGGTGACATAATAGTGCATCTTGGAGGTGAAATTTTGGAACTTGCATACCCCCCAAGAGTGCCTTGTATGTGTAGCTGAATTCTGGATCGCTCTTGTAGAGAAGCAACCAATCAGAAGTCTCATTCCCACAAGAGTTGAGAACAGTGGTTATGGCCATGATCAGTGGTCAGCTGAGGAATTCTACAACATTATTGTTGCTACCCTTATTGTACTTGATGTTGAAATGACATTTTTGTAGATATGTGGACCACTTTTGATGATGATCGTTTTGCAACTTCCCTTATGTCTGTATGAACTATAGGGGTCGGTGGTCTATGTGGATGATTGTCTTCTTCCCCAAAATGTAATTCTTCCATTTTTGACAAGCCTGCACAATGGAATACATTTCTTTTTCATAAGTGGGATACTTTCGAACTGTGTCAGACAATGTATCACTGTGATATGCCACTGGATGCCCCTGTTGAGTAAGAACTGCCCCAATAGCATAGTCAGAGGCATCCATCTCGATCTCAAATGGTTGTTGCAAGTCTGGTAATGTGAGCACTGGGGTAGAATAGAGGTTATGTTTCAATTCTATGAACGCCTTCTGTTGAGATTCCGACCAACAGAATTTTTCTTTCGCTCCTCCCCTAGCGACTTGACTCAAGGGCCAAGTGATATGAGAGAATCCCAACATGAAACTGCGGTAGAAATTAGCAAGACCCAGAAAGATGCAAAGCTCTGTTAGGGTGGTTGGGTCTAGCCAATCTTGAATGACTTGGATCTTGGCTGGATCCACATGCACCCCCCTTTCATCAATAATGTATCCCATATATTGAACCTAGGTCATGCCAAAAGTGCACTTCTCCAAATTGGCACACAACTTGTGTTGCTTCAGTGTTTGGAGGACTTCTCGGATGTGGTGGAGGTGCTCTTCCCAAGTCTGGCTGAAGATCAAAATTTCATCCAAGTATACCACTAAAAATGAGTTGGTGAATGGATGCAAGATGTCATCCATCAACCTCATGAAGGTTGCGGGAGCATTTTTCAATCTGAAAGGCATGACGAGCCATTCGAAAAGGCCCTCCTTGGCTTTGAAGGTAGTCTTCCACACATAAGAGGGTTCGATTGGTACCTGGTGATACCCAGACTTCAAGTTGATCTTACTAAAATATTTTGCCACTTTGAGTTGGTCTAGAAGTTCATCAATCCATGGGATCGGGTACCTATTCCAAACAGTGATCTTGTTCAACGCCCGATAGTCAATACAGAGTCTCCAAGTCCCATCCTTTTTCTGTACCAACACGATCGGGCTCCCACAGGGTGATGAACTTGGCTGGATGTGACCTTTCTGCAACAGCTCCTAAAGCTGCCTCTTAATTTCATCATTCTCTACAATAGAGCACCTATAGATCGATCCATTGGGTAGCAGTGCACCTGGGGTCAAGTCAATGGGGTGTTTGACCTGACAATGTAGAGGCACCCCTGTGGGAGAGGTGAAGATGTCCCCGTACTCCTCCACAACCTTGTCCATTTTTTTTTGTTGTGTAGAGGAGCCATGTCTGGAGGTCATGGCCATAGTCTTCTTCTTGCCCTAGGGGCGGATCATCAGGAAAAAAAAAATTCCTAGTTTGGGCAATGAGCTTACTGCATTATTTTGCAGTAACCAAAGAGATAGTGGGAGGCGGTGGTATCTCTGGTATTCTGTACAATTTATTTCCCAAAGTAATAATAACAGTGCAAGTTCGGGACTCATACACAGCATGTCACTTCCACAAGTATGGTTGGCCTAAATATACATTAGAAACATCAATAGGAGCAATGTCACACAATACCTCATCTGTGAAGGACTTGATGCTATAGGGAAGGTGGCACTACTGGCTGACGTGGAGATTTCATCCTTGGTGAAGCCACCTGATGGTGTATGGTAGTGGGTGCATTATGGTCAGAAATCCCAATCGCTTCATGACATCTGCTGAAATGAGGTTCTTTTGGCTCCCATTGTCGAAAATTAACCGTAGCAGGGAACCCTTTACCCACATCTGGGAGTGGAAGAGACGCTTTGCCTCCTCTGGATCTTCTGGTTCCTCCTTCTGGATCTTCGTTGTGGCAACAGTGGCATTGGGCTCCGCATAAACAATCTGCTTCCCTTTTTTATTCCCCTTGTCAGGTTCTAATTCAGAGTCGAAGCATGCATCTAATTCAGACGCCCTCATCTCGGCTACTAGCGACTTCTTGGCCCGACACTCACTTGTGTTGTGAGTGGAGCTCTTATGTAACTCACAGCACCTTCCCATGTCGTTCTTTGGCTTTGCAGTGTTGTTCTTTGTTGGTGTCTTTGGAAGGTTGTCTTGGGCTTCCATGCCTTGGCTTTTTCCTTTGTTCTGCAGTTTGGGGGCACCTTTCCAAATCCAAAGTCTCACTTCTTATGTTTTAATTTCTGCTCAATCTTGGCAAGATACCGGTATGTTGTATCAAGCGAGGATATGTCGAGGAACTCCATTTCCTCCTGAATGTATCTGTGTAGACAAATGAGATACTTTAGCACCAAATGTTTATCTGAATCTTTGATACCCGACTTTGTGCACAGGGTATGGAACATATTCGTTAGCTAATGCATATCTTGATCCCTTTATTTCTGCAGCTTGGTCCATTGTATCTACTTGTCCTCATAGCTCCCCACGTGATAGTATTGTTGCTTGATGGCATCTCGGAAAGAATTCCAAGTGGGTACAGTTGAGAACAGAGAGGATTATGTCTTGTCCTTTTTCTCACAGTAGGTTTCCCACCAGTCGTTGACATGGGGGGTAGCTTTGAGGAGTGCAAAAATAATCTTCTCTCGGTTGGAAAAGTCATGAATCGAGAAATATCCTTCTAATAGATTCAACCATCTATCTACGCTATCTACATCTATTTGACCCTAAAATATGGGAATGTCAAATTTTACTTGTAACTTAAAGGGATTCGCACCTCCAGAGTGGCTGCTGGATGCAGATGCATCACCGGTGGGCAGTCGTTAAAGGATCTGGGAAAATTTATCCATCATCGCATTCCTTTGTTTTTCGAGGGCCTCCTTGAGCAATATTTTGAAAGGATATCGTGCTCCCTCATATTTATTTTCGTCTGCCATGGGCATCCGTCGGGGTTTGCGAGGTTGACCTTTCAAAGGTTCCTACAGATCGAGCCCTGACTCCATATACCTCGACCTCGTTGGGGACATGCAAAGAAGGATCAATAAAAATCAGATCGCTCTGATACCACTGATCTATATTTATGCAAGAACGCAATAGAATACAGAAATAATGATAAACATAGAAATGCAGTGGAAATAAGGCTTCATTTCATTAATATCAAATCACAAAAATATTATTACAAACATGATTGAAATCAAATAGCTAAGGTGCTGGTAGAGAATCTCTGAGAAGAGATGTGGCGACTACAGACCTCTGAACTATGTTACAATGAGGCTCAAGGGCCTATTTATTATGGAGAACCAATGGAGAACTCTAAACGTCCAAAAACCTAAAACTAGGAGATGAAGCGCCAAAACTATGAGCCTCGTTTGGGTAAATTGGTGTTTCAACTTCTCGGGGATGTAACTTTGGCATACTATCTCCGTTTGGGGCCTCAAAATGGCTTTGGAAGTTTAGGACCCAAAAAGCTGCTAAAAATAGTAAGTTGTGAAAAAAACTGAAAGATACAATGGTGGGGGCCCAAGTGGAATAGGCGGTTGGCCACCAATATCCACCTGGATCAACTTTTGATACCAATATTTATGGTTTTACATTTATTTCTCAATTAATATTATAACATTGTTATCATTTTTTCTTTCTATCCAAACCCACAATAATCCACAACTACACCAACAATTAGTTATGGAATCATGTAGGTGATAACAGCTTAAACCAATGAACAATGGAAATGTAGAAAAGTAACATGATAGTTCCATTCAGTGACTCTTGAACTCATGCATGTATATACAACTAAGTTCTTCCAAGAGACTTGTTGTCATGGATCTAGGAAGAATCTCATGATAAATCTAGGTGCACCATGGACTTCAAGGAATGCAACACCAACATATTTCATGTTGATGGTTTTCCCAAATTGGTCGTACTATACTTTGGGTACACCTCTCGACTCCTCTTAAGATAAGTTGTTAATGGAATATTTATACTTGAGCGATTTCTTAAGTTTAATTACAAATTCATACAATATGAAAAAGACACAATTTTTGTATGAGTTTCCCAATAGCTTAACTTCCAACTTTTAATAAAATGCATGGAAATATCCATTTTACAAAAAATTCCTAGCTTGGTCCTTACATTCATGACCTAATATAGCCTTTACATCACACAACCCAACTGGCCTTTACATCACTTGACCCCATTAACATACAACCTCTCAGCCACAATTTGGTTTTCAATAAAACATTATAATTTACAACATATTCCCTATAGGGCCCTCAACCAAACTAAGTATAACAATCCCAAAATTCCCTAAGGCCCATATTTCGCTACCCAAGACAAGTGCTACACAACCTCAAACATGCAACTCCTTCATCCCAAACTCTGCCCCTTTACTATGGCTGCATGCTTTCTTTAGTGTGACCAAACTATTCTGAGTGGAATTTTATGCAGTGCATTCTTTCTTCCTCTTTTTTCATGCATTTCTCCACAAATCCAAAAATTCATGGCCTCACATGCTCTAATGGAACATTTTTATAGTTGGTTTAACATAGGATGATAAATTTATCATGCCACACCATTTCATATCCCTATGATTAACATTGTGTGTACCTACTAGACCACTGAATCTGACTTTCCTTGCCACACCAATTCCCTTGAATCCATTTCCATTGATTTTACACCACACACACTTGCATGACAGGAACCAAAAATTTCTATTTACTTGTGATGTGATACCTCATGCTGACTCAACTCACCCAACTAGTCGATACTATCATGTATTTTTCCCAACCAATGATATAATTAACATGTGATCTAATCTCGCACACCAACATAGTCATGTCAATCGTGTCCAACCTTTTCTTATTGCATCATAACTCATCATGGAACCCAAATTGTTTAATGCATCTCACCCAACCATGCATGCCATCTCCATCTATCCCAATTGTTGACTCCAAGATCGCATGTGACCAATTCCCACCTACCAGTCCATGGGTGCACCCATGCTATGAAACTTCCCAATACAAAATGGTGCGTCATGACAAGGTGTATTTCCCATGTAATGTCAAGGTAAGGAAACCCCAAATTTGGTGGGGTTAACCAAATCAAGGAAAATTTCCTGAGTGTGTTCTTGCAGTCAACACACTCTCAAGCCTAAGTATCTTGCATCCTCCCCCACTCAAAGTCATTTGTATCATTTTCAATACCCAAATAAAAAACCCAAATATCCATGTCACTAATCAAAGTCACTCTTGGTGATCAAAGTGTTGTTTCATGATTTTCTATTGTGCCTCTACTCCAAATTTCCTATGCATTTCTTTGTGTGCGTTGTTTCCACCAGTGCCTCTTGTTAATAAGGTAGATAATATGGTGATCTTTTCAAAACTCGCAATAACTCACATATCCCATGTTAGTGCACTCATTTTGATCCCAATATCTCGCCCATTCAACTCCTAAATCACCCTTAATCATCTAGGGTACCTCCACGACACTTGAGAAAATATTCATTGTCCCTTTTTGACAATAGGTCATATCACCATGGGTTGAATCAAATAATATTCAATGAAACCCCCATGACTACCACCCCCATATTCATTAGATATTTTCTCTACTACTCGCAAAGTCCCTCCATATTTTTATGTCACATACATAAGTAAAAAAACATGAGATTTGATCCTGCCTTTTTCATCCTCTATGCCTCACTTTGATCTAGATCATAGGGTCGCTCCCCCCCTCCAATTGTCTCTTCAAGTAGAACAACCTCTTTCTTGGCATGCTTGTACCAAGTCTATGATGTCTCCTTATTTCACTCCATATGATGGGAGAATCATCCAAGTTATTTGTAAAATGATTTGACATGCTCATATCCTAATCCTCTATATGCCTTAGATCCTTAACATCCATATAGGTTTTAACCCTGTACATAAATTACTTGCAAAAAAATTATTAAAAATAGAAAATAAATAATGGCAAAAGAATAAAGCAGAAAACACATATACATAGATATTTTCCCCTGGATCCCAAAACAAGGACTACCAGATTGATTTTCCATTATTTTCCTTTCAATGTTACAATACATATATATACATGTCATAGAATTCATAAACCCCAATCTATTAACCCTGGATTAGAACATAATCATAGTTCCGTTGATCGAATCTACAAAATACCATGGGCAGAAAACATCATGCCCAAAAACATGTGCAAAACCCATGCACAAAACCATGTACCAAACACATGCACAAAAGCATAGGTAGGTCTTTGCACCTGATACAACACACACTCAAAAAACCTTTAGAAATTTATCTACTAATTCATCTAATATGTTTAAATTTTTACCCAAAAATTCTCCACCCTACAAAATGTATCCTCCAAATCATGAATTTTCTTCTTCTTTTTTGGAACAACGTTTGACGATATTAACATCTCCAATCCCAAAAGTAATTCTATCTAAATTTTGGAAAACCTCATCAACCATTTAGATAGAAGTCACTTGTTCCCCCAATCTTGCACCCCCCTCTTCGTTTGTACTATGACTAGTGTGGGACCAAAATATATATACAAACTATCCAAATGTGGGATCGAAATGACTATCTCAAACTTATAATACTCTTATCCCCAAACCACATCATAGTCATCCAATGGAACAATTATGATACTTTTCTTGCCCTGTGACTCACCATATTTGATTGCCATATTCTACATTGTACTAACCACCCTTTTCTCTCCTAAGTTAATAAACTTTAAGGACATATGTGTGAGCTCAAGTTTGAAACCAAGCTATCTAGAAACATTTTCCCTAATTTAGTTGTGGCTCGCTCCACAGTGAACCATTGCTACTATCTTTCTGCTATTGATCTCTACACAATCTTAGCATAATTTGGCATTCCAGGGATCTTAATTTGATGTGCATTATTCCCAAAAAATGACACCCAAAACGTACAACATACCCATTATTGACTTCTTTGTTTGCTCCAAATATGACATCTTATACTTCAAAGGACCTTCCTTTTTATAATGTTCCTTGGCACAAATCTAACATGATACTGGATTTTACTCCTTTGTGGAATTTTTCTTCTTGGCTTCCCCATCCTTGGATACCTTTGCACTCCCTTTATCTTTCTTATTATTTATATTATCATCATGCTTCTCTTCACTACTCTTTGGACTAGACTTCCACTCACCTTTATAGTCTAATAGTTTATATGTTGAGGTGATAACTGCTACAAAATTTTACACATTTTGTCATCACATCTCACTCTATTTCCATGAATGTAGTCCATTCATGAAATGGAAAAAATTTTCATCCTCTAATATTTCTTTGAGCTCTATCATAAGCCTTGAAAACTATGGTATGTATGTTTAGATCTTCCTTGATTTCTTCAAGGAAAAAAAATAATTCATAGCTATGCACACTTTGTTACTTGGTCCAAAATGTGGATTGAAATAATTCTTTAACCTTTCCTATGTACTAATCATTTCCATGGCATGACCTATTGACAAATTCCTCCACTTAATTCCTCCACCATAGCTTGGAAATTCCTATCAAAAACATCGTTGTAACATTTACCTTGGCCTCATCTAAGCTCCCATTCATCTAATCTAGATATTTTTGCATATCACAATAGAAAGTCCTCAATACATTTACACTTAATTTCCTATCATATAGATTTTTTTCCTTGATCTTGGTCCTGATAAGTGTGTTGGACACACCTTGTCCAACAACTCTCTTTAATAGTGAAATTGTATCTTCCTAATCTCGCAACTTATGTCAAATGAATATCAAATCAATTTTTCATCCTTCAAGATATTAGTCACACTCTCATCCCCAAGTTGCACGACTGCATATGCAAATCCTTGAGATACTTTGATGGCCTAATTGAAAGTCCACGACATCTTTTGAATCTATATTTCTAATCCATTTGTCTTCTCACCGTGCTCATGTATTGAGTCTACTATCTAATTTTCAACCTTTTTTACATTAATCTTTGGGGTTTTTAGGTCTCTATGTCATTTCCTACTTGTTTCAAATTGGCCATACGTGGACATGAACCTATCACAACAAGAATCTATCATCCAAATGACTACCTACATTGTGATCATCTCAATTTCCAATATCTAAAAAAAAATCCTCTTTCTTTGGAATCACCTATCATGATCATGATAGTGTGATGAACTACACCAAACTATCATCAGTTTACATTTAATACAACTTCTCATGGCCCTAGGAAAATTCACATAGTTCAAGGTGCAAGATGGGATTTTGAACATGTGACACCAACATATTTTCTCCTAATGGTTTTCCCAGCTCAGTTGTACAAGACTTGGACTATGCGTCTCAAATCTTATCAACTTAAGTAGTTCATGTAATTTTTATCCTTGGCATGTGATCTACTCTCACCCACAAACATGGTTGTTATTCTAAGTCTCAGCTAGGATTACAATGACTCAAAAAAAAATTGCAATGCTAAACTTTCGTTATCATTTCTTCCGAATTCTATACCCTCGAAACTATTTTAATCTTAGTTGCACTTTCTTGTTGTAAGCTCCATGTTTCTTCCCTTGTTGTTGCTACAATTTTTCTTGAATTATCTTGTATTTTTTCTAAAAAATAATTTAGGCTTATTGAGCTTGTCATTTACAACTTCCTCTTCAAATATTTGTTCACTAATGGACTGTTGCCACAACTCTTCATCTTCAACCTGTGAACTCCACTTTGATTCTTGCACTTCATATTCCCGATCTTCTTTCTGCCATATTTATTGACGTGTCTTCTTGAATCCATTATTTAAAGGTTATTTTGATTCTTTCTTCTTCATCTTTAGAAACTTCAATGTTATTTCCTGCATATTTTTGTTCATCTTCTATTTCAGCTATAATTGTAACTATCTTGATGTCATATTAACCCGCACACTCAAAATAAATGTTAAAAACATCTTCATGATGTTTTGTGGTGAGATCTTTCTCTCCTTGTTCTTTCTTTGCTACCTTTGTCTTCTCTTCCTCTATCGTTGCATCATAATATTCATTTTCCACTTGTTGGCTTGAAGGACCTTGACACAGGTTTGGTCTTAAGGTTTTCCAACAAACCCCTGTACTACTGGCCCTTTCGACAATGTCCTTCTTGCGCAAGTCAAGGTCTCACCCGAAGTAGTATGGGAGGGTGTTGGAACCAGGTTTTTCACCCTGAGAGAGACAGGAAGTTAATTGAAGGGGGTTCCTTTAGATCTAATCGAACCACGCTATAGAACCTTATTACAGAGATCCTTAACAATGTATCGATAGAATATCTTCGGTGAAGCTCGTACATCTGTCAAAAGAAACAAGACAATCGCAACTAACCAGATATATGCATTCATCTTCTTATACAATATCTCATCCACATGTGTATCAATAGATATAAATAACACAGAGCGTAGCCAATAATCATAACACAGAACACTTAGATATCCCAAACAATCTTCTCATTCATTAGTATAAAGATCCATCTTACAAACTCTATGTACTAGCCAGCGCACATATCCAGCGGGGTCTGCACACAGCAGGACTCAGGGTCACCACGCATACAGCCAACAAGAGCTCTTACCCAAACAATCGACAAAATATCCACAAGTCTGTATCCAAGCTTTTTCCAAAACTTAGCCTACTCTAACGTCGATTTAACCATATATTTATAACATATTAGCGTGCACTCTTAGTCTACCCCCTAACCCATTAAAATTCATTGGGGACTTTGATCTACCCCAAAGCCCCTTTGCTATACTAGATTATTACAAAATATTACAAAAATGTTCTATAATTTCCGACGGGTGACCCTGTTCCAATAGGCCCCCAACACAATCTTATGAGTCTTCTCATTTCACAGCGTCAGCGAGGTCTTCATTGTCTACTAGAGTTTTTTGATGGTCGTAGTAATATTGTGCAGGACATCTGCACTCTGCGCAACTGCATTCTTCGCAATGTCAACCAAATTTTATGAATTTCGGCCTTCGGTAGTTGCGGCGACACTCTCCAGGGTCTGATTCAACCATTTCATAGCCCCATATAAGTCCTGTGAAAGCTTGAGAGCTTCGTCAGCCCATGGCTTCAGGTGGTCACTAATAACCTGCTTCTTGCGATGGAGCCCATTCATTTTGTCTCTAAGTACATTTCTGGTCTAGAGGTGTGCTAGTCATTGGGCTGGGATGAGGGTGGGCATAGTGGCTTCCATTTTCTCAAAATATTGCTCCTTTTGGTGCAGCTCCTAATTTATTTGGTGAAGGAGGGGATCGTGTTGCACCCAGGACCATAATGCCATAGTAGTCTCTAACAAGTCGGTGCCCTTTCTGATTTGCGCAGTAATATTGTTTGTAGCTTCCGTGACCAACGTGGCTTGCTGGGCACACACCTCGAGAGGGGTCTCAGGTTGCATCTTAGCTTGCAGTAATGTTATTTGTAGTTCCAAATCGGCCTTAACAACCTGAAATTTGGTCCCGGATGCCTTCAAAGCAACGACCAAGCCTTCAACCTTGGCTTGTGGCGTAGCGGAGATAGGAATTACTTCCGACATATCCTCATAGAGCCGATCTATCAACTGCTCTAATTCAGCCTGTTGTGTGACTGCTACGATGTGTGCTGCCCAGGCTAGGGTGGCTTCGGTAGATTTTTCATAATATTTTGCTCGGCCTCACTAAGTTGTTACTACACCCGTAGTTCTCTGTGCTGAAGTTCGCCAGAGATGGAGATAAACAGGTCGTTTAGATGTGCACCTGTTAGCCTGGCGATATCAAGGTTGATTGAAGAGCATGCATGGACTTGCTCACATAAGATCAGGGGTACCATAACAAAAGCTGCACTAGGGAGGGGTCAGATCCGAATTTCCATCACGGTGGCTAAGGTTGTAACTGTAGCTGGCAGGCTCGCTTGATTCTGCCTTGCCTGATCTATTCTCTCCTAAAGTGCGTCTACCTTTAGCTAAAGAGCCTGCAGTTCAGACTACAAGGCTTCTACTGTGGCCTTCTGATGTTCTTCTAAAGTAGCCCATCGGTCTTCTGACGCAATGGTGATAGCATCCGCAATCTTCTCTAAGTTAGCTTCTGTCAACGTGACCTCCATTTATGTGCCAGGATTTTAATCCTTGCGCTTCTTCCTTGACCCTTTGGAAGGCTCACCTATGCTTTTGGTACCATGTGGGGATGCCGCACCCTCGCCAGCAAGCCCTTCGAGTCCCTGATCCTGCTGGGACTCCTGCTCTGCCCCCATGGTAGCCTCCTTAGGGGTCTCTTTGGTTGTACTTTTCTTCGTAGCATGCACCTCGGAGTCCAGATTAGTTATTTCTTCCCCACTCTTGATCCAAGTCAAAAGGTTTGGTTTGATGTTCAATCTCTCGGGCTTCACAATGATTTCAAAATCATACTCCTGAAACAACAGTAACCACCTACAAATCTTCCCCCCCAACACAAGCTTATTGACCAACTATTATAGAGCTGAATGATCTGTGAACATATTGAAGTGTCCACCTAGTAGATAATCCCTATACTTCTACAGGGAATACACCATTTCCAATCCCTCATGCTCCATAGTAGTATATTTACTCTCTGCACTAGATAGTTTTCTGATAGAAAATGCAACTGGATGATCGATGTCCCCTTCTTCGGGTTGCGCTAAGACAACTCCTAATGCTATCCCTAATGCATCCACATGCACATGAAATACCTTTTCCCAATCGGGAAATATAAGAATAGTTGTAGTTACCATATTTTCCTTTAGTAGCTCAAAGCTCTTTTGACACTCTTCATCCCAAAAAAAAAATACATTCTTCTTTAGCAGCTTTTCCATTGGTGCGGTGATCAGAGCATACCCTTTAATAAACTTCCTGTAGTAACCGGTGTGGCTTAAGATGGAGCGCAGCTATTTCTCAGTGGTGTGGACTTCCAAATTGATGATAACCGCAATCTTGGCTGGGTCAACCATAAATTCTTGTTGACACACCACGTGTACCAAAAAAATCCCAAATGGGATGCAGAATATCCATTTCTTGATGTTTAGCGAAATTTGGTGTTTCCTGCAGGCATCCATCATAATTCATAGGTTTGACACATGATTCTTTACTAATAAAAAAAATGTCTAATCATCAAAATAGACCTCCATAAACTTATGAATGAACTCCTTGAATACTACTACAACTACGTGTGAAAAGATGGCAGGGACATTCTTCATCCCAAACGACATGACAATGTACTGGAACGCTCCCCACTCAATTGCAAAGGTTGTCTTGCTACAGTCTTTAGGTGATATTTGGATCTGATGGTACCCTGAGAACCCATCAGTGAAAAAGTATGCTTCCTAGCCTCCCACATTATCCAGAATTTCATCAGAAAACGACGTAGGGAAAGGATCATGTACACAGGCATCATTTAACTTGTGTAGGTCTATGCATATCCTTATTTCTCCTTTAGCCTTATTTTCCTGGACCACCATAGGGCTTACCCAATCTGATTTTTCCACTGGTTCAATGATACCTGCCGTAACCATCTTCTCTATTTCCTCCTTGAATTTCTATTTATATTTAGGGTTGAGACGATAGGTTCATTGTTTGACAGGGCGTGCATCCGACTTCAAGGTAATCCTCATAACACCCATATCCCCGACGATCCCCTTGATCTATGAGAAATTTATGGGGAATAGATCTTGGTATTCAGTCAGAAGCTCCATGATATTTCCCACCATTTCGTTATCCCAATAATCCCCAATTTTGGCCATCTTGGGCTGCACTTCCGTGCCAATGTTGACTTCCTTTAGTTTCAATGGTTTGGTTACATCAATTGCCTGTAATAAAGGTCATGTAACAGCATGTTCTCCTTCTGATTCTAGGATATTGATATTCCAGGGGTCCTCTTCTACTGACAAATTTATGTAGTTGATAATAACCTACATCTACGCATCCTAGGCTACCACAGTACATTGTTGCTTAGAGAATGACTCATCAAATACCAACGCATCTATATCTTGCAGGGATTTATCAATTTTCTTAGTTCCTCCTACTATACCAAATGTCATCTTGAAGTTTTCAGCCATTGTACCCCAGTGACGAGTGCGCTTCTCTAGCTCTACATCTAAATATCAAGTGGTGGGGATTGGTCCTAATGCATGAATAAACATATGGACCCATTCATTCCATGTGTTTTCATTCCATACTTCCATCCAGAGAGCCAAGTTCTTGTGTGGATCCCCTCGACCCAAGAAGAGTTCCATGGGTGGGTTGACAGGACGGTGGGATCATGGATCATCATTTTTCGGCATTCCCCCGAGTCCTAAAAAGTTATCTTATGGGTTGTTTGCTCAACTTAGTGTTCCTAAATTGATGTCATAAATTGTCAACCAAGGCTAGTAAACAATTGAAGTGAAGTGCACTATATGTGCCTAGGTATCTGCTTCCTAATTCGTTGTGTTTAGTGTTTTTCTAGTGTTTTTAGCTTCTTTTTTTTATGCTAAGAGGAAAAGAATTAAGTTGTTGGCAAAGAGAAGTTATTGGTCACACTAAAATAGAGCAAAATCTATTCTAAACTATGTACAGCACCTAAGAACAGAAAATGCTAATTCACAGATTGCAAAAATTGACAAGAAAAATAACTCATAACATGAACTCAGTCCAATTAATTTCACTATAGATATGATGGAACAACTTGAGAAAAGGATAATTTTAATGCAATGAGGTTCTTCTAAGTAAACAACAACTTATACTTATCACAGAGAAAATCTCATCCATAGTTAGAAATTTGTTGGAACACATTTGGAAAAGATTATCTGCAACATAGTTAGGAACCCTACTCTAAATTAACTTATGACACTGAAATTAATCCATTCTGCAACACAAAATGTCACTATTAAGCCTCATTCAAGGGTTAGGAATCTTTTGGAATAGTTTTGGAAAAAAGGCAAGTTTGTAAAATTATGAAAATTTGCAAAACAGTGAAGACTTCAAAATGACATTACCAATTCTTGTACCTATGACAATGATGTATTAGCAGAGATTCAGAACAAGAGCAGTTTGTCAATAATGAAGGCCTTTAAGTCTAATTTAACAGAACTAGAATACAACTAGCTAATAAAACTTAAAATACATTAAACAGAACCGAACTAATATGCAATTAACCTTTGAAATACTACAGCTGAACTAAAATGCAATTAATCTCTGAAATACTACAGCTGAACTAAAATGCAATTAATTTCTGAAATACTACAGCTCTATCTCATTCAGTGTAGTGGTATTTTTTAACAATTCATAAGAACAAGACTGGTTGTAACATTCGATGTAAGTGAGCATAAAACATAAAGTTCAGAAAACTCCCTAAATTAGGAACGAAACAGAGCTAAAGTTACTTATCTAAACAATATGCACAGAGCCTCTCGGGAAGTAGGGGCCCTCTACCACCAGATTACCACACGAATCTCTTCAAGATTGCTTCAGATCATGTATTAAATTTTTTCTTCTTTCATTAAAGGAAAACGCTTCAAAAACAGAGTATTACAGTCTTGGACAACTTAACAATAAAACATTAACTGACTAACTGTCTCTCAGTTTCCCAAGTTATTATTATAAGAGAAATACATAACTTCCCTGGAGAAGAAATAGGGATAAGTGTCTTTTTCAATCAAAATCAAACTATAACTCTTGTGGATGCCTCGTACTTTGTTGAAGACATATGTAGAGTCCTTGTCCTGGTAGGAATCTACTTCTTAGTTTGGGTTTCCTCCACGTGCATAACCACTTGCAGATTTTTGCTCAGACTTCGTAGAGAGCAAGGAATGATGTAGGTGATTTTTTTAATTCAACCATATGCGTTTTTCATTTAAGTGACACCTGTAACCTGTGTGAACATGAAGATAGCTGTAGAATAGGTGACTAGCTATAGAATGGCTGCATTCTGTAGCTAAGTCTGGTCAAAACTTACTACAACAACAAGACCACAAAAGTTTAGTAAGTCAGTTATTGTATGCATTCCTAAAGTGACTTTAATTAATCCTATTGATCTTTTAAGCCTATAACTGATAAAGGACAAAGGAAATGAAGTGGAATTTGGTGAAAGAAAAGGACATATTTTGGGCTCAACATGGGTTTCCCACCATTGCATATGGGTTGCGCGTATAGCCAAGTCAAGGGCCCAAAACCTCCGTTGCTCAGGGAGATCTGCTTCAAATGCTTTAAGAAAGTCCTTAACACTACTATAACCATCAAATTAGGGTAGTTCTCTTACCTCTAAGGAGATGCACCGGAAGCTCTTTGTGATCTTAAGGCACAGCAACATAGATACATCATGCAACAAGTTCTGCCAGTTTTCTATCTCTCCATCTGAGTCTGAGAAGAATTCGTTGTCTTTTTCCCAGCATAACATTCCTTCAGCCATAGGATTGATCTAATCATCATCCCAGTTAGTCAGTTTGTAGATTTTATCGACATCCTCCTCCTCCCGAACTGGTTCGGTATATCGCTCACCTTTGCGGGATTTAGGGGGACTATTACCCACGTACCTTTGTTTTCAAATATAATACTTCTCCTTTTCAAATTAATGATACCTCCCATGTCAATGGCCCAGTCTAGGCCTAAGAGCGCAGGCTAAGGGTCTTCGTCATCCACAATCTAGATTACTTTGAAATTTGCATAGAATTTAACTCCTGCAATGTCCACCACAACCTTCGGCAATCATCCTAGTGGAATGATCTTTTGCTTATTGGTCATGGACCATTCCAGCTTAGGTTCTCCCATTTGTTGCCAAGTTTTATTGGGAAGTACATTGGCATCCAATCCTAAGTCAAGGAGGACATGGTCCATTTCATAGTCCCCAATGTGTGTAGTCATATGCATCTCCCGACCAGTCCTTCTCTTGTCCTTGTAAATTTTGTTCAAAGATTTAACGTCTATTTGTGAGGCGACCTTTTCTGCACAACTAGCTATTAACACATGGATATTCTCTATTGCCTTCTATTTGTGCAGTAGCTTCATACATGCCTGAAGGAATGGCCTAACTGATTCATCTGATTTTGGATCTACCGAAGTCTTTGAGGTAGATGCTTCGTCTTTGGGCATCTCCCTCCGAGCCTCCATGAAGGTTTCTTTCTCCTTTTTCAAATATAGGCTTTCCTTTTTTTGGTCAACCCTCTTGATCATTGGTTCAGCCGCAGCTTTTTCCTCAACTCCTCTGGTGAAAATGTCGCTGCGTGTAATCACATTGATTTTTGGCCCATCATCTCATGGTTTTGCCTCAACCCGTTGTATAATATTCCCAAATGGGAAAATTAAAAATATAGTGTAGAATGCTAGAAAAATAATGTAAAAATTCATATAAAATTAGGAGGAAAATATGGATACCTTTCATATGCTATAACAGTAACAAAATATGCATAAGAAATGGGCCATAAGATGTATAATAAGAAAGAACAAGCCTCCAATCAGAAATATTCCTCAAAAAGAGGTGTTGTACTATATATAAAGACTGGAAGACTCTTACAGCTTTTTTTTAAAGGCACTTCTACAGAAAATGGTTATACAATAGATATAAGGCTGATATGTGCCTCAAAATATAGATCTACTACAGATCTGAGCACTATACAACCTCCTTTGAAGAACCCCTTAAGGGTTTTCAACAAAACACCATATACAAGATGGGGATCTAAGCCCTAGGGCTGAAGATCAACTACAAAATAAAAATATGAAAGGTTTGGCTGATCTAATATGCACAATAGAATAGCCTCATCTAATATATCCTCTAAATGAAAGGCAGATCCCTTTCACTAGAAAACCCTCTCTCCAAATGGTGTGCTAAACCACCCTGAAACTCCTACAGAAATAACGCAGATTTGGAAATAAACTACGTTGTATGGATAAATAAGTGGTTGGCCTAATGCCAAGATCTAAAAATAAGAACAAGAACCTTCCTTACCATCCTCCCAATGGAATGGAATCCTTCTCCACTGAAAACGAGCAATGAAATGACCCAAAGATGGTCTCCACTACTGCAACCTGCAAAACAACTCAACCCTCAATAGGATTTGCACTGTAAATGAAAGATTAATATTGGCCTTAAACCTGATAGTGGAAAATGTAGTACATGACTCCTCCAAGAGCTTCTCAATGGAAGAGGTGGGATTCCTGATTAGGAACACCCAGTGCTAAACAACACTCAATATGAAGTAAACAACAAGATAAAGATATATGTCTAAACATACCATATATTCAGAAAATTCATATACAATAACATCAACATAATGAATATGGCTGGCATCCTCTTCTTTAAATAAGATATTAGCTGCAAACCCTAATCCCCATCCAATAATAGCACTAATTTCATTCAAAGCATCTCCATCTAAAATTCTGTTGTCTCTCATTGATGACCACTCCTCCATGACAACGCTATTGATTTGGTCAAAGTTGACCCATTCAAGGTGTTCGAACCCCTTTTCACACCTAAGGGTGCTTAATTAATCTGCCAAGATCTATCTCTTTCACATTGGCATTGATTTATCTATTATTAAGGAGAATTATGGACCTCCATTGTCCTCTTATTCATTAAGCAGAAATCAAAAGAAAAAATTAATATTCCAACTAGCTCATGGCTAATTGGGATTATTATATTCCTCCCTTCCCAAATTTTGCTTTTCCTCAAGCAACAGACAAAGTGAGTGTTGCAACTCTTCTCCTCCACCATTGGTGACACCAACATGTGATAAGCTTCCCTCATAAGATAAGTTTCTACCAATCCATCCCTCCATGAAATGTTCCTCCAAAGTTCTTATGAGATGCAAATAATTCATCCCACAAGGAGACAATAGCTCCAATGAAACAAACATGGCTTGCCCAATGTTCTCCCTAAAACATGTAACATAATGAACATGGAGAATCTCTCTCCCATAGGGCACATACATTCATCTCATCCTCCCTCCAAACATTCTAATAAAAAGAATAATCACATCATCAATGTATGGGATCAAAACCAAGTACATGAAAATAGAAATTTGTACAAATGGAGGTGGTTCATAGTCCCATATTGGAACCAGCACAGTATATCTCCTGACTGCATTAGATAATGATGTCATAAGTGGTTTCCCCACCACTTACTTACTACCCAAGTCTTCTCATAATGGTTGAAAGTGTGAGATATGTTTGGTTCTTTTGGAGTGCACCCACAATGATACAAAATCTCCCTATGTCCTCCAAGGGAATGGCCATGTTCGGAAATGTTTATGGCCCAAAATTGGCCATGTAGTTTATATGGAATAATTCTCCTCCTTGGAGCGACGGCCTGCATATACATGGTAAAGAAAAGAAAATATTCATCAAATAAAACATTATGTACATAAGCATGTTCCTCACCAAAATTTTTGCTCATACAAATGGAGTGGTCCATAGATAGATCCCCTCTCATTCCAAAAGAGGAAAGAGGTGGCCATAATAACTCCTTCATTGAGTCATGTTTCTCTTCCAACTCCACATGGTTCATGCATATTTGAAAATGATGATATAGTTCCTCTCCAAAGCCTTCCCGAGTGTAGCTTTCCATGATAGTGTTGTAGGCCCTCATGGAATAAGTATGGTTGAAAAAGAACTCTTCATAAGCCCTTTGTAGCAACTTATCCTTGAGCTTGGAGGCTCTATATAGGAAGATCCTACCATGATAGTAGATGAATTCTTCCTAGATTTAATAGCCCTCTTCATGTAGCTAGCCATCAAGTATCATGCATGTGAAAATTTCCTTGGAATAATCCACCAACGGTTGGGATCTCCAATATGGATCAATCCTCCATAGTGATAGCGCTAATGATCTATCACAAAGAATATATGTCATATGGATGCTCTTCTCCTTGGCATCTCCCATGCCAAAGGTATATGTTGGAAGGTTTCTATTCCTCCCATGCTTCTCCTCCCACAACGCAAAATATGAAATGAGAGTGGGTGATGATGATGTTGGGAGGATGTCCCCCTCCTCCTTGAGTCTACCCAAGACTCTCAGTGTTGTAACTTGGCCTTCTAATGCTCCCATCCCTCCTATATCTATGCTTATAGAATCATGTTCTGAGACATTTCTCACCAAATCTGGATCTGGTGGCCTCCCAGGTGGTTTACCACAAGATATTAATGTCCCATGAACCAATCTCATAGGCATAGTATATGGGATCATCATATCCCTTCTTCCCTACGGAATCTCAACTCTGTTTCTTGTGTGGAAGTTTTATGATAGTTGGGTACCACTCTTAATGATGCAAGAGTTCCTCTAATTGGAAAAATTGCTCCATCCTCACCTCTAAGTGGTGGTGGATCATCTCCTATTGTTCCAGTGTTGTGACCCCTCTCTTGTTCTTCTTCTTCTTCCTCCTCATCATCTGAGAAGACCTCTATGTAGTGTGCCTTTCCTGCTGCACATCTATGTCTGGGTGCCCAAGATTCTTGGTATGTGAAGAAAATATTTCCTCTCCTCAAATATCTTCGGACATCATCATCGAGATATTTTGTATTTTGGCTCTCCTTTGAAAGAGGAGCCTTCTCATATTTTCCTTTTGATGGAAAAAAGGGCTTGTGCTGAAAAGTTGTCTTTGATTTTGGCAAGGCATCTTGAAGGTATCTATCCCTTTCAATGGCATCTTGAAGGGTAGTGGGCTTGGTAGACTTAACTAACCCATGAAGAGGTTCATCTAACCCATCAATGAACATATAGACCCTTCTTTCTGCTGATAAATGAGGAACCATAATAGAAAGTCTCAAAAATTCAGAAATGTAAGTTTATGGATTACCTAATTGTTTTAGCTTTACTAGCCCGATGAATGGTGCTTTAGAATATCTTCTATCAAACCGCTCCACCAGCCTCCTTATGAACTCTGAATATGCAGTCACATTGACAAGCCATGGAACCACCAATCATGTGCTTCACCCTCAAGGTGCAGCACTGCTATCTTAATGGCTTCCATTTCTGGAACTTTGCTAAACTGGAAGTAGATGTCAAGCTTCTCTACCCATGATTTGGTAGTGCATTTAGATGACCCATCAAAGTTGGGTAATAAAAAAATTTCCCATAGTGCGGTGTGGATCATGATTCTGAATGAATCCACCACTTCTATTGTTATGCTTGGGTCTCCTATTGTCCTTGACTTGAAAAAATTCTTGAAAACTCAAGTGGTCCTTGAATCTCTGAGTTTGAGACTCATACTCCATAAAATAGTCTTCAAGGGATTCTTTCTCTTGAAACCCTTCATTTCCCACAGCCAAGAATGTAGGCATTGTAGAGCGTTGGGAAACTTCTTGTTGTTGCATTGGTTGATCATTCCAGTGATGAGAAATGTCGGAGCCTTCACCATTATGAAATCCTTTAGGGGATTCCTCGTATCTATCCATCCTCATATCCTTTATTTCTCCAGCAATTTCTTGCATGGCTCTAAGAAGGATCTTGAGAAATTCCTTCTCTTCATCTTCTCCTCTAGATAAAAGGGTTTTACCCTTGTCTTCTTTTTCATTTGTATAATCAAACATTTGGTGTCTTCTTCTTTGATACCTCTTCTCTCTATCAGTAAGAGGATATCCTTCTTTAGATGACATATTGGCTTTTCAAGATGCACAAGATGTTCCAAGATTATGCTCTGACACCACTGTAATATTCCAAAATGGGAAAAGCAATAATATGGTGAAAAATGTTGGAACAATAATGTAAACATCATATAAAATCAAGAGGCCAATATGGATACCTTTCATATGTTATAACAGCAGAAAAATATGCATCAGAAATGGGCCATAAGATGTACAATAAGGAATAACAAACCTCCAATGGACAAAATCCCTCAAAAAGAGGTGTTTCTACTATATATAAAGACTGGAAGAGTGTTACAGCGTTGTTTTAAAGGCACTGCTATAGAAAATGGTTATACAAAAGATATAAGGCTGATATTTGCCTCAAAAGATAGATATACTACAGATCAAGGCACTATGCAACCTCCTTTGAAGAACCCCTTAACGGTTTTCAGAAAAATGCCATATACAAGATGGGGATCTAAGCCCTAGGGATGAAGATCCACTGCAAAATATAGATCTAGAAAGTGTGGTGGATCTGATATGCACAATAGAATAGCCTCCTCCAATAGATCCTCTAAATGAAAGGCAAATCCCTTTCACTAGAAAACCCTCTCTCCAAATGGTGTGCCAAACCACCCGGAAACTCCTCCTACAGAAATAATGCAGATCTGGAAATAAACTGTGTTGTAGGGATAAATAAATGGTTGGAATGATGCCAAGATCTGAAAATAATCACAAGGACCTTCCTTACTATCCTCCCAATGGAAGGGAAGCCTTCTCCACTGAAAATGAGCAATGAAATGACCCAAATATGGTCTCCACTGCTGCAACCTGCAAAACAACTAAACCCTCAACGGGATCTATGATGTAAATGAAAGATGAAGCTTGGCCTTAAGCCCGATAGTGGAAAATTTAGTACAATACTCCCCCAAGAGCTTCTCAATTGAAGAGGTGGGATTCCTGATCAGGAACACCCAGTGTTAAAAAAAATTCAATCTCAGGTAAATAGCAAGAGAAATATATATGTCTAAACAGACCATATATTTAGAAAATTCATATACAATAACATCAACATAATGAATATGGATGCCAGCCTCTTCCTTAAATAAGATAAGAGCTTGGAAACCCTAAGCCCCATCCAATAATAGCACTACTTCCATGCAAAGCATCTCCATCTAAGACTGCGTTGTCTCTCATTGATGACCACTCCTCCATGACAGCATTGTTGATTTGGTCAAAGTTGACCCAGTCAAGATGTTCCAGCCCCTTTTCACATCTAAGTGTGCTCAATTAAGCTACCAAGATCTATCTCTTTCACATTGGCATTGGTTTATTCATTATTAATGAGAATTATGGACCTCCATTATCCTCTTATTCATTAAACACAAAGCAAAAGAAAAATTTAATATTCCAACTAGCTCATGGCTAATTGGGAATATTACACATTGTACATTCTGGTGTCTGTTGTTTCTCCTGCATCTTTGCTATTAGCACTAGACAGTCTTCAATGAAATGGTTGAACTACCTACATTATCTACAGGATTTGTGCGTAGGGTTTTGGAAATCCCTTGCATAAAGTCCCACATACCCATAGTTGTAGCAGATCAGTTTCCCTCGTCCACAACCTGCACTTCAACCTCTCCCTCCTACCCATCCTATTTCAGGGGATCCTCCCCGTCTTAAGGGGGGTAGTGGTGATGAGGGGTTAGCCTGTACCCTGTATAATTTTCCCCTATCCACCATCAGGTCGAGTGTTCAACAATTTTTCTCATCATGTCCCACAGACGATCAAAATTTGCACCACTATTGTTTCAGTTCTGGAACATAGGCACCTAATTGCGGTGTTGGCTTAAGGGGTCCTAGCCCAGGTTCGGAGGTGAAGGTTTGCCAACAAACCCCTATACTACTAGCCCTTTCTGCAATGACCTACTTGCACAGGCCAAGGTCTCACCCGAAGCAGTATGGGAGGGTGTTGGAACCAGGTTTCCACACCATGAGAGAGAGTAGGTAAGTCGAGGTAGATCTATGTTCGTAACTTATCGGATTTTCACAGAGTAAGTCTATTCACAGGCTTTTATCAGCATCATCAGTTATTAATCATAACAGATCTAATCAATACCTTCGCATCCACGTGCGTATCAGCAATTACTAGCACATAATATTATAAATGCAGATACATTTTTAGCATAAACATATATCACAGAAGTATTCACAGCTTGAATAGATACTGTCATAGATTATTTATAGATACACTTATCCAAAACAGAGATATACTCGTAGCTAAATAACCATCACAGATACACTTCATCAATAAACATCACTAATCTAGATAAGATGTAGATACTCTAACTATACTTTGCATTCATTAACAATCAGATCCACTTACAACCAAAACCAGCCCACGCACATAGCCTAGCAGGGTCTGCATACAGTAGGACTGAGTGCTAGTCATCAGTATTTTTTACCTATTGTTGATGACTAGTTTCCTTAGCTGAATTTTCTAGAATCTAATCTCAAACTGTAAATTTGTCATCTAGAAAACACCCCAAAACAATTTTTTTCCTCCTACCCCTTCTTGTCAGTCTATGATGAGAACAAACTCCAGTTTTCAAGTCCTATCTTGTTTCAGCAAAGTATCCTAGTCTATAGCTATCTTAACATGGTTTCCCTGCTATCATTTTCCCCTTGTTGCTCATGCCATTCACTATCCAAATGTTGACAAAGTGTCTGCTACTCTATCCCTGATCATCTTGTCGTATGAAAATCTGATCATGCCTAAGAAAACACTCAGAATCTGTGAAAATTGTCCCTAAGTTAGATAGTGGTGTTTAGGGATTTTTTCCTTTGGCTAAGATATCCTAGGCCAAAAAGCCTCTGTCTAGTACCAATCAACCATGAATTATTTCCTATTCTGCAAAACAAGCCTTGGTCTATCCATAGGTCGCACACCACTAAGGGGTCACTTTGTCCCATTTCAGAAGAAGATCAACAAAGATCCAAATCAGGAAAAAATGAGGTTGTTCATTGTCTGAAGAAATATGCTTAGATAAGGCAAAATCTCCATGAAACACCAAAGGAGTTCTCTAAGGTTCAAAAACATCTGTTTTTTACATCTCTGTAGGGGTGTAATTGAATGATGATCAGTATGCAAATAAGAGAAAATGGACAAGTTCAAACAGGTCTCTCACGTTGAAAAGGTTTGCCATCAATGAGCAGATGGAGAGCTATAAAGTAAAGAGTAGCAAGTGTACATGTTATAAATCCAAAAGCTACCTGAAGAGTAGAGATCATTCTTCATGTCAAATGAGCACAAAAGACTGAGTGATGTTGATCAACAGTGCTCCATAATGTCCACCAAAAGCAATGTTGCATAATCTTTCCAAAGGGCATCATCATGTAGGACATAAGAAGACAACTTCTTCTTATGTTACCTTGAACCTGGGTTTGAAAATTAGTCAAAGTAAATTTCAATATACCTCTGACAACACAATCAAGGGAAAACATAGCTCAATGATATCTAGCAGCAAACACTCTCCATATACAAATCACATTTCTTCTAGTCTTGTGTTCAGAGTGATATTTTACAAAAGGATATATACATCTTAGACAAGGCCTCATAAAGCAAGAGGACATGAGTTTCAAGTGATTTTATCAATGATAAATGTCAAATTCCACTTTGTTTCCTATTGGAATTCTTCAAACAAACATACAGAGCAAGGTACAGTAATTGAAATAGATGGATATCATGTGTTAAGGATAACCTCCTTCAATAATAAGTCTAGGGTTAGAAACACAGTGATAGAAACCTCCTTCATATAAAAGCAGAGGGTAAAAGACACATTGTTGTGACCTCCTTCACTAATAAGTAGAGGGTCAGAATGTTTTTTAAGTAGCTTCAGGAGTTGTTTTGTGCCACCTCCTCCAAAGATGACAGAGGATGCATCACTAGGATTGATTGATGTTGTGTTTGAAAGGTTTCTGTTGATAAGAAAATTTGAGAAAAAAGTGGTGAAACAAATGAAAGTTCATAGGTTGAATGGCCTTTTCACATCAAAAGCCAAAGAGTGACATGGTGGTGTTAAAATACCTCTGTTTTTATGTTATAAAAGCCTTCTTCAAAGGATGAATCAGAGGTTATAGTTTTGATTTAAAGCGGCCTCATCTAATGATAAAGTGGCAAACCAAGCTTGGTTTTAAAGTGACTTCTGCAAAAATGGTATAAAGAAGCATCCACCCAGATGATGTATGTGAAAAAGGGAATTCTTGTTTCTAAACAAATCCATTATGGTTTATCGAATATACTCCCTCCAAATGATGAATAAAATGGAAAGCACCAAGAGTTACTTTTTTAGATCATTTAAAAGACAGTGGCCACATTATTGAGATAGATGAACTTTCATTGATTGAAGGCCTCTTTCATCATGAAGTTAAGGGCCCAACCATGATTCTAGATGAGCATAAGTGATCACATTTGCATGGATTTTCTTTAAAACAAATGGAAGCTATATACACAGTCAAGAGAAAGGGTTAGTCCAAAGTGCTTAACAGGAAGCCCTTATAATTTACCAATTATGTAATTCACTCCTAAAAATCTTCACAATTATTTTAAGAAAAGGACACTTACCGCAAGAAAAGTCACATGGGAAATAAGATAGTTGGTTTGAGAGACTTCAACAATGGCCTCCTTCACAAAAAGTAGAGGGTTAGCTCTCCAAATGATTACACTATGAATCAACTCATTCAAAGGGTTAAAGGTGATGAAACCATAATTCACATTCATTCAAAGGGCGCCTCCATCAAATGATAAGAGACAGAGTCTTAGTGGACACAGACAGTTTACATTATGAAATGTTTTCAATCAGAGGATAAGCTCCAGTTTCAAATGTAAAAGATCACCTTCGAAAGGACAATGTGGCAGTGTCTTATAAAGATAAATTTTTTTTTTAGAGGCCTCCTTTATGTAAAGCAGCAGAAGGTAAAATCATGTTTTAAGGACCTCCTTCATAAGAAATTAGAAGACCAATCTGATAAGACCTCCTTAACCTCATAAACAAGTAGAGTTGCATTATGGTTTTAAGATGGCTACAGGAGAGTTTTTTGTAAACAAGCAGAGACAAACACAGTTTTTAAAGGCCTCTTCACTTCATAAAACAGTGGGGATTCACACAATGGTGTCAAGAGGCTGCATTAATGTTTTTTATGATCATCTCCTTTGTGAACGAACAAAGGCACAAAGCCATTTTTTAAAAACGGCTACAAAGGCAAAAGGGGATGTTTTCATTTTTTAACTTAACAAAGGAGGAAACAACGTTTAAAAACCCTCCTCAAGTATAAAACCCAAGAATAGCATATCATTTTCCATTTTGAAAAATTTGTAGGCAAGAAGAAACAAGTTCAAGTGATCATTCAGGGCTTGTTGAACGCGCGGCGTGCCTGTAGATTTCCAGCATACAAATTTGTTATATGCGCAGCGCGTTTGTATTGTTTCGCGACACGCCTGTGCCCGGTGTTCAACGGGCACCCAAGGCTGACCCAACAGTTCAAACATGGCGTGTTTTCTCGTTCAAGCCTTCCCAGCCCAGCGGCCACTCCTAAACGCGGCACCCATGCTTCTTTGGCCATTATCCAAGCGCTCGGGCCACTGATAAAGATCCTCCCACCTACCTTGTACCCTCACCATACTCATCTTTCATATTTTACCCTTGCCCTTGTCACTTTCACTATCTACATAGTCCATTTTTTACCAGCCCAGGCCACCTTTGAATGGCCTGGTGCCCGGGCCACTCCTAAACGTGGTTTCTACCCACCCGGGCCAATACTGAAAAGAGCCCTCAAAGGTGTTGAAGACAGATTTTTTACACAGTAAGCTCATCTCAAAACACAGCAAAACACATATCATGAAGGTATTTACATCTCCTAAGCCGAAATTTTGTTTGATTTAAATAGAAAATGTGATATCAAAGTGTCAAAGAAACAGTGAATGAAGGGGGAAGTTTTGTTGTCAAAAGGCTTGTTGTTTGAGTAGTTAAGGGGAAAAACACATCTTGATTTCAAATATATCATGTTTATTAAAAGAAGAAGGAAAAATGATTAAAGGAGGAAGGTTTGTTGTCAGTTTAAGAGGGGTTTCTTGCTGTGAGTATTTAAGGATAAACACAGTCTTATAGAGAGAAAACAGTGTTTCTTTTGAAGACCTTTTACTCAGTAACAAAAGAAGATACTACTTTAGAGAAACAAGTTAAAACTTCATCCAACAAATTATCTGCTCGCCTAGGAGAGAAAGGACAATTTTTTCAAAGGGGAAACACAGTGTTTTTTCAAGAGTGTACTCTTTGTTTAAAAACAGAGAAAGGCAGTGATTAAGAAAGAGTTTTGATCAGCTTATAAGGGGTTTTCTCACCTCTTAAATAGTGATTTCAAAAAAGCTAGTGATTGAGGGGAAAGAGTTTTTGTGTCAAAAACAAAAGGGGACTTGTCTTCAAAAACCACAAATAGATCTTATTAAAGGCCTCTTTACTCAAAACACAGTGCTGGAGAATTAAATTTGTTTTCATTTAACAAATGCTTGTTTTCCAACTAGAGAGAAAAGCAGTCCTCAAAGAAGGGGTCTATTTTTCAGTACATTTTAAGGTCTTGTTTGGTAAGTCAGTGAAGGGTATCAGAAAGCGAAAATGCCTCCAAAGAAGGATAGCAGAAGTGGGCATCACAATAGGTATGAGCCTATTACAACTCAGGAGGTGAATGAATCCCCTTCCGTACTCTTCAATTTTCATGAAGTAGGGTGCTTGGATTTTTGCAAAAAAATCCAAGAAGTAAAAAATCACCCTCCTTTGACACATTTGTTTGCTTTGAGGCTACAAGAAGGGAAAATTCACATAGTAGGTCTGGACTTCAAACTCACTCCTAGGGCTATCTCCAAAGCTACTAAGATCCCCTATATAGGATAAAAGTGGTTCAAACAAACATACCTAGATCTGAATCACTATAAACCCTTTCTAAAACCAGGCCATCAAGATTCTTGCCAAGCTATTTTACCCTTTTCTCACTTATTGAGTAGCTATGCCACCCTCATGAAATTCATCATGAAGTATTTCACATGTAAAGGGAGATTTTCCCAAATTTATGCCTATCACATCAGGCTTCTTATGCATTTCACAAGAACTCAGTTGTTAAACCTACCTTTCTTCCTCTATAGAATCATTGACAAGTTGGCCTCTACTATCCAAAAGAAGCCCTCCACTCAACAACAAGATTGTTTATTTCATCATTCCCTTATCAATATCATCATCCTCCATAAATTTGAAAAGAAATGAGTGTCTTGGGAGACCTTCATTTCTCATCAAGATTTTGCCATTGCCTCTTCATCTCATGCGCCTTCCTCACCATCCACTCACCATGTCTCTCCCTCTTCTAGTCAATCTACTCCTAAAAGGCAAAAATCCCCTATGATTGAGAGTGAAGAAGAGAAGAGGCAAACTAGCAATGAAGAAGGGCAAAGTGACAAGAAGCAAACTAGTGATGATGAGGAACAAAGTAAAGAATCTAAACATGACAGTGAGGAAGAAGGAAATGATGTCAAGCATGAAAAAAATGATGGTGAGCATGAAAAAATTGATGGTGAGCATATAAGTCATGAAGAGGAACATGATGGCAGCCAACATAGCCGTAAGCATGAGGGTGATGAGGGACAAAATAGTGAAGGTAAAGAGCACAACAATCATGAAGAAAGTAGTGACAGAGATGAAAAAGACAGTCCTCAAGAAAACAAACAAAGTGGCAGCCAAAACAGTGATGATGAGGGTCATAACAGTCCTCAAAGAGACACTAATGATGAGAAACAAGTCAGCCCTTAAGCAAGCAATGATGATGGCAAGAAAACACCAAACAGTGATCATTTCGAAGGGGGCAGCATGGAGAAAAAAGAATAAAATAGTCCTAAGGGCAGCCAAGACCAAACCAAGGGCCAAGTTGAGCAAGTTCAAGTAATGAAACTATCTCTCTCTTCTCCTCAACACAGCTAAGAGCATGTGCTAGCTGCCTCTCCTAGGTAAGGGGCCATGACTCTTCCTCCAAAAGTGGTGAAGCCTATAAACACTAGATCTGCAAAGAATAAGATAACTCCAGAAGTGACTAGAAATGTCACAAGAGCGCTAAGAAGTATAGAAAAACTACCTAAGAATAGTATTGTTGAATTGCCAAAGAGGAAGAGGACCAAGAAGTCTATCCAAGGCAAGGGGAAAGAAAAAGAGGAACAACGGGAGAATAGTCATGAAAAGGAAAGGGAGTTTGACATCATACAAATAGACAGTGATGATGGGGATGATGAAGCTAGAATTATTGAGGCTCTTTTTCAAAATAGAGAAGCCTAGATTCATGACCTACAAGCTGATCTAGAAAGGTCAAAGGACCTCATACATGTTCTACACATGCAAAACAAACAAATGAGTGGTCAAATGGTAGTTTATGAGGCTCGGGCTTTCAAATACCAAAGGGAATCCTACAAAGCACAAATCAAGCTTGAAGAGATTATGGGAAAATTTGATGATACTGAAGAAGAAGAGCAGCCAATGAGAAAGAGGCCTAGGACTATCGGTCTAAATAAATCTTTAGAGAAAAAGAAGGAAGAAGAGGCAGCCCTTGTTCGATCTTATCCTCTCACTTAATTACTCGCCCAAGAAATAGAAAATGATAAAGAATCATGGCTTGAAAGGGCCAACAATCATTTAGAGGATAAATTAGAGAAATAAAATAGAGACTTGAGTCTACAAAAGAATATGACTAGGCACTACAAGAAGTTGAACCAATTTGCCCGAAGAAAGCTCAAACTTGCTCAAGAAAGGCTCAAAGCTGCCCGAAAGAGGCACCTAGTAGAAAAAGTGGAGAAAGGCATATCAGGGCTTGAAATATTGGCCTCAGCTTCCTTACATGCTTCTAAGAACCCATAAGGGGCTTGCTCACCAAAATTCAGCAAATTTTGACATGATTTTGTTTTTTGTGTTTTTTGGCCCTAATTGAATATTTTTCAAGGCGCTTCCATGGGTGCTAGGAGAATCCTCAGCTCATGAAAGTAATTTTTTTGGATGGAATGAATTTTGGGGCAGCTAATCACAAATTTTCAGATCCAAAGGAGGTGTTTTGGTCCGCCAAAGAGGCGAAAAATAGTGATTTTTTAACTTTCTGCCTCACATATCAGCAAGTGTTACTTTTTTGTTTTTTTTCACTCAGTCTACCTTTTTACATACTTCCAGGGATCAGTTTGGGAAAAATAAAATAGTTCCAAAAAATAGACATCTAGGGATTTCCAAAAAGCCATCACAAGCCTCGTTTTGACATTATGCGGTCCCTCAAAAGTTGTCTACAATACAAGCAATTTTCTGCTGCTACTTTCCTGTAGCATTTTTGCAAAAAAGGCAGATTTCTGAAGATGCTCATCCAAATGTGCGTTAAGCCTTTTTTAGCCATTGTCAATCATGAAAAGTCAATTTCATTTCCATTTTTAGCATTTTATAGATATTTTTGAAGATATTTTGTGCCTTGGGCTTTGCAAAGCCTCAAGGACAAAATCAGATATTTGCAATAGGCCAATGGCCTTCTAGATGCTCTTGGATAGTTTCTTTCTCTTTAGCCTATATATTCCAAGAGATTTCATTGTATCAAGAGGCTGAAATCGATTTTATAGAGCAATACATGATATCACAAGCTTTGAAGAAACACTTTGTCTCATGATGTGGATGATTTCTTGTTTGTCTTGGATGGTGGAAGAGGATTGTTTGTAGGATTCCATGGCTTGGTGAATGGTATAGTGTTCCTTATCTGTATGTTTTTCTTAGTTTATCATACATGTTTTCATGCTTCTTGCTTGTTTTAGGTCAGTAAAGAATAGATTTGAGACATGCCCATGAAGGCACCTCAAGTTTCCTGATTTCATTACAGTTTTTATGTTTTTCTTCTTTCTTAGTTATGTCAAATAATTATTAACTGCTATTTGATACCCTAAGAACTTGTTATCAATTTCATTAATGGTTATTATGTATGCTATCTAGTATGATTCATAGTATGCCCTGCTTACTCATAGTTATCCAAAACCCCATCACTAAAACCTTTCTCTGAATATTTGAATGTCCCAGTTGAACCAAAGAGGTCTTGTTTTGATCTTGCACTTTGCCTATACTCTGCAATCTTAGTTAAAATTTCCCAATAGCTCAAATATGATGTTTAGGAGTTCCCTCTTCATAGATTGAGTTGTTTTTCTGTCTTGTGTGTTTTCCCCAGAGTTTGAAGGTGATTTTCCCAAAGTTAGAGGGTCTTATACTTCTATGTATCACCTGAATGTTTATTTTAAGCATCTATCAGTTCGATTTTCATTTATAGTGATTAAGGGTTAACCCTACCATATGGATGTTTGCTGTAAAATTATTTGTGCTTAAAACATCTTTGTTTTCACAAACTTATTGTCCATCCCATTTCACTCCACCTAAAAGATCCATTTTACCTCGACCAAATTGGCCCTGCAATATACCTTGTCCACCCTTTGAGGATGTCTTGACCTTATCGACCCCATAGCCTAGTTGATCTGACAAAATTTTGATCTAGTTATTCTTTGATCAGTTCTCCCTCAAAAAATCTAAAACAAACCAAAACATACTTAAAAACTAGCCTAAAATCAGATACATAGAAAGAAAAAAATTTTATATCCTTTTCACAAATAGAGAGAGCCCTCTCTGAGTCCAGGAAGGCTAGGTCATAGGGCTCCAAAGTTGGCTTGATGTTACCCCGTCATTTGGCTTGCCAATCTGCCAAATCACGGGACCCTAACATAATGGTGATCACGGTGGGACCCTGAGTTAGTGACAATATAAGTATACCTTAGGACTTCAAAATCCCTCAATTAGAGAAATACCCAGTGATTTTCAGCCACCTCATCGCCACACTAACATAATGGCAATCACGGTGGGACTCTAAGTAATAAACAAACTTAGACCTCCCTAAAAATTTCAGCATCCCTTAATAATATTATCTTGTTGACTTACCCCACCGCTCACACTTAATGGCAATCACGGTGGGACCTTTCTAAGTTAGTGACAATATAAGTACACCTTAGGACTCCAGAAATCCCTTGTCTTCAAAGAATATCTAGTGAATCCACCACCTCATCGCCACACTAACATAATGGCGATCATGGTGGGACCTTGAGTCAAAACATCCTAGCTATCCCTTAGGAACTCTCAAAGTCTCAGTCAAACTTAGAAAACATAAGTGTTGTCCGAAGAGTAGAAACTAGCTCTTTCACCATCTTAGAAAAATGATGATTCAGTTGTAGGAAACTCTTACAAACCTCAGGGCTACATAAAGAAACTTAGAAAAACCCCAAAACATTCTTAGATTGGTTTTTTTTGTCAGTATTGGTGGTGGAACGTACACATATGCCGTCAAAACAACTAAAAACGTCCAGCTGGTGACTCCACTAGCCTTTAGTAGGCCTATTACTCCACTAGTCCTTATAAAATCTCCTAGAATGCATTAAGCAATTCCAATCATGTTGATGGTGGACAACAAAGTTCAAATATTCTACCTGGCGACTCCACAACCCTCATTATACCAAAAGACTCCACTGGTAGAGAACTTTAGACTGGTTGAAAAGACACAGTGACACTTTCTGATTAAAAAAGATGGATCCAAGGATACAAAGGAGATATGCTCCGATGAATAGAGATCATATCCTTGGATTCCCACACAAAATACCTGAAATAAATTGGATGAAAAACCTACCTATCTTTCGAGATGAAAAGGTTGATGACCCCTTGTTACACCTCATCAAATTTCATATGCACATATGGAGGTTGAAGGTTGAATGGCATGAGGACTGCATCATGAAAATTTTTATGGAAACATTAGAAGATAAGGCAAGAAATTGGTATGAATGGCTAGAACCTGGCACCTTATTTTCTTTGAAGGATTTCCACAAAGTATTTTATAAACACTATATAAGGCATTGTCCATCTCTATCATTGGCTGAAAATTGTTGTGATCAATTTGAAGACCTCATACAACACCTTGTGAACATTGATGAAGAGTTAGGAAATTGGCATCCTAAGGATCTACTAGAGGAGATTCATGCTTTTCATACTCAAAATAACCATCTTGGCAGCCAAGAAGAGTTGATTGAGGATGAAATCAAATCTGAAATGGAAGAAGAATCAAAACCTTTAGGATCTCTACCCTTATGTTTTAATTCATCCCAAATTTTGAAAGGAAATTTGCATCCTAAAGATCTCTTAGCAGTCATTCAGGAAACCCCTGCTCAAGTTAACTCTCACATAAATCAAGAAAATATGTTTGAAGATGAAATCAAAACTGAAATAGAAGAAAAATCAGAACCTGTAGGATCTCTACCTTTATGCTTTGAGTCATTTGAGTTCATACGAGAAAATTTGCCTCCTGAAAATCTATCAGAGGAAACTCATGAATCCCATGCTTATTATCCCAAACATCAAGAAGAGTTGATTGAGGATGAATTCAAATCTGAAATAGAAGAAAAATCAAAACCTGTAGGATCTCTACCTTTATGCTTTGAGTCATTTGAGTTCATATGAGCAAATTGGCCTCATGAAAATCTATCAAAATCAACTCATGAATTACATGCTAACTATCCCGAACATCACGAAGAATTGGTTGAAGATGAAAACAAGCAAGAAATGAAAGAGAACCCACAAGATCTCTCTAAAGGCACAAGTGATGATTCATCATCTCTCATAGGTGAAGCCCAAAAAGACATTCATCCTCCAAATCATTTTTCCCAAGAGAAAGAGGATTATTATATTTATATCCAAAGAGAGATAAAAATTCCTCCCTTTTTAACTGAAGAGGAAATAGATCAACTTATAAACATGCAGACAACCTCTAAAACTTCATATGACCAAACACTTTCTGATCTTTCTCCTGTTAATCTTGCATATCATGAGTCAAAAAATAGACTTGTAAATAAATTTGAAGAGAAACAATCTAATAGTCCAATATGCATGGCTAGTGACATTACTTATATTAATGATTCTCCAAGGTTTGATCAATATGTTGATAATTATGATATCCAAACAGAAACTAACCTTGCAGAGCAATCAATAGTTGATTTGTGGGACAAAGTTCATTATCATCAGGTTGAAAAAATTAAGCAGCCAATACAGGTCACCTATGACACTGATGAGGAGAGCCTTGAGAGTTTAGAAGTAAGTGAAGAGTCTTTGACTCTTTGCTCTACTTCACTTCAATCCATCAGAAATAACATTCACATAACTGGAAATCAGCAGTCTTTCAGCTTTGATGATGAGGTTGAGGAGGATGATGAAATTCTTGAGTATGTTGTAAATGAGAAGCCTTTTCCTGAAATGGTTGAGGAAATCATTTTGGACATGGAATCCTCCTTAACTCCAAATTTGCAGCCACCAAGTTCCATTGAGTTACAAATTGCATATGAAGAAATAAAGGTTTATAATCACATAAGGGTGGTCACACTATCCTCTCAAGAGGATTTATTGCCAAAGTGTATCCCTGCTCGTCAACATGATGACCTTCACACAGTTTTCAATCCACTTAATCAGAACACATCAGCTTAGAAAGAAGACTACACTACAATATGATGAGTCTGACATTTCAAGTGATCATGAGCAAGGGTAAGAGTTTCTTTCCCAAGAGAGTCCCAAATATAGCTAAGTACAAGAAAGAGTAGTCCTGAATTAAGCCTATATATCAAATCCTCTAGATCAGGTATTATTCCAAGATCCTTTGCTATTTTCCTTGAGAAATATGAAGGAGTAGTGTGTTCCACCTAGAACATTCTGTTGCAAAGAGTGAGAAAAAATTTAGGCACTACTGTTCGAAGACAAGCAAAGTGGAAGTGGCCTTTCCATTTCTTCAACACTCTAAAAAAGCTGAAACTAAATCCCTCATGGAATCATCTGCTTGATTGGAAAAGAGATTTCACTAAATGAATGTATTTTGTATATAGGTTAGATTAGGATATATAGATAGGTGTGAAAAATAATCTTAGCTGTGTGAGCATCTTTTCAGTTCTAAATTGTTTGAAGAAAAAGTAAAAAATACAAAAAATACAAAAACAGTAGAAAAGTTGAAAAGAGGGCATTTTTAAAAATAGCAAAAAATCCCCATGTTCAAAAAATAGTCATGCTAAAAGTGTGCAAGTCCAAATGCCACTACTAGTGCTCAAAAGATATCTTGTTCAGTTATATAGCCTAATCATAATTGAACATGTTTTAAATTGATTGTTGATAAGTTAGTGAAAAAAGTGATAGTCAAAATGTATAAGATTGACTTGTCAAAGAAAGTAGATTAGGAAAAGACACTGCTTCCACATGCTCAAAAAAGAACCAAAGAGGAAAACAGGGATGAAAAATAAACTATGTATCCTAGCCCTAATTTTTCTAAACCTCATTTTGTGCGAAAATAATATTTGTGCGCAGCTTGTCTTTTATGCCACAAACACATGACAAATCAGACCATCTAATTCTGATTTGGTCATTTTTCAATTTCATGTTTTAGTTTAGTGAATAAAATCCCGTCAAACAATTTAATATTGACAGTCGATCTACCATAGGTAGAGAATCAAAGGAGTTCATCAATCTAATCTGAACTCCTGGAAGATATAAGTGTAGAAGTAGATAGTTTTCCTTTTTTCAAAAAATATCATGTCAAAGGGTTGCTAGTCCAAGCGCACCTAAAGAAGAAAAAATGTTAGGAAATATAGTTGGGTAGGTAGAGATGACTTTGATGCTAATCATGCTATCAATTTTTAGAAATAGCATCAAGAAAGAAATAAATTTGCGCCAATGGATAAGGCACTGGTCTTCAAAAGCTAGAGATCTGCAATTCTAGACACCTCCCAAAAGGGAGCTGCCCTCCCCAAATGGAGCCACTATTAATCATCAGTATTTTTTACCTGTTGTTGATGACTAGTTTCCTTAGCTGAGTTTTCTAGAAGCTAATCTCAAACTGTAAATTTGTCATCCAGAAAACACCCCAAAAAAAAATTTGTCCTCCTACCCCTTCCTCTCAGTCTATGATGAGAACAAACTCCATTTTTCAAGTCCTATCTTGTTTCAGCAAAGTATCCCTATCTATAGCTGTCTTAACTTGGTTTCCCTGCTATCATTTTCCCCTTGTTGCTCTACCATTCACTATCCAAAGGTTGAAAAAGTGTTTGCTGCTATATCCCTGATCATCTTGTCATATGACAATCTGATCATGCCTAAGAAAACACTCAAAATCTATGAAAATTGTCCCTAAGTTAGATAGTGGTGTTTAGGGAGTTTTTCCTTTGGCTAAGATATCCTAGGCCAAAATTCTTGTGTCTAGTACCAGTCAACCATGAATTATTTCCTATTCTACAAAACAAGCCTTGGTCTATTCGTAGGTCACACACCACTAAGGGGTCACTTTGTCCCATTTCAGAATAATATCAGCAAAGATCCAAATCAGGAAAAAATGAGGTTGTTCATTGTCTGAAGAAATATGCTTAGATAAGGAAAAATCTCCATGAAACACCAAAGGACTTCTCTAAGGTTCAAAAACATACATTTTTTACATCTCTGCAGCGGTGTAATTGAATGATGATCAGTATGAAAATAAGAGAAAATGGACAATTTCAAATAGGTCTCTCATGTTGAAAAGGTTCACCATCAATGAGAAAATGGAGAGTTGTAAAGTAAAGAGCAGCAAGTGTACATGTTACAAATCCAAAAGCTGTCTGAAGAGAAGAGATCTTTCTTCATGTAAAATGAACATAAAAGACTAAGTGATGTTGATCATCAATGTTCCATAATGTCCTCCAAAAGCAGTGTTGCATAATCTTTCCAAAGGGCATCATCATGTAGGGCATAATAAGACAACTGCTTCTTATGTTACCTTGAACCTGGGTTTGAAAACTAGTCAAAGGAAATTTCAATATACCTTTGACAACACAGTCAGGGGAAAAGATAGCTCAATGATATCTAGTAGCAAACACTCTTTATATACAAATCACATTTATTCTGGTCTTGTGTTCACACTGATATTTTACAAAAGGATATATGCATCTCAGACAAGGCCTCATAAAGCAAGAGGACATGAGTTTCAAGTGATTTTATCAATGATAAATGTCAAATTCCACTTTGTTTCCTATTGGCATTCTTCAAACAAACATACAGAGCAAGGTACAGTGACTGAAATAAATGGAGATCCTGTGTTGAAGATAACCTCCTTCAATAATAAGTAGAGGGTTCGAAACACAGTGATAGAAACCTCCATATAAAAGCAGAGGGTAAAAGACACATTTTTGTGAGCTCCTTCACTAATAAGCAGAGGGTCAGCATGTTTTTTAAGTAGCTTCAGGAGTTGTTTTGCACCATCTCCTCCAAATATGACAGAGGATGCATCACCAGGATTGATTGATGTTGTGTTTGAAAGGTTTCCGTTGATAAGAAAAGTTCAGAAAAAAGTGGTGAAACAAATTAAAGTTCATAGGTTGAATGGGTTTTTTACATCAAAATCCAAAGAGTGACATGGTGGTGCTAAAAGACCTATGTTATTCTGTTATAAAATCCTTCTTCAAAGGATGAATCAGAGGTTATAGTTTTGATTTAAAGCAGCCTCATCTAATGATAAAGTGGCAGACCAAGCTTGGTTTTAAAGTGACTTCTGCAAAAATGGTATAAAGAAGCATCCACCCAGATGATGTATGTGAAAAAGGGCATTCTTGTTTTTAAACAAATCCATTATGGTTTATCGAAGATAATCCCTCCAAATGATGAATAAAATGGCAAGCACCAAGAGTTACCTTTTCAGATCATCTAAAAGTCAGTGGGCACATTATTAAGATAGATGAACTTTCACTGATTGAAGGCCTCTTTCATCATGAAGTTAAGGGCCTAACCATGATTCTAAATGAGCATAAGTGATCACATTTGCAAGGATTTTATTTAGAACAAATGGAAGGTGTATGCAAATTCAAGAGAAAGGGTTAGTCCAAAGTGCTTAACAGGAAGCCCTTATCATTTACCAATTATGTAATTCACTCTTAAAAAGCTTCACAATTATTTTAAGAAAAGGACACTAACCACAAGAAAATTCACATGGGAAAAAAGATAGTTGGTTTGAGAGACTTCAACAATGGCCTCCTTCACAGAAAGCAGAGGGTCGGCTCTCCAAATTATTACACTATGAATTAGCTCATTCAAAGGGTTAAAGGTGATGAAACCATAATTCACATTTAGTCAAAGGGCACCTCCATCAAATGATAAGAGACGGAGTCTTAGTGGACACAGACAGTTTACATTATGTAATGTTTTCAATCAAAGGATAAGTTCCAGTTTCAAATTTAAAAGATCACATTCGAAAGGACAATGTGGCAGTGTCTTACAAAGATAATTTTTTGTTTTAGAGGCCTTCTTTATGTAAACCAACAAAAGGTCAAATCACATTTTAAGGACCTTCTTCATAAGCAATTAGAAGACCAATCTGATAAGACCTCCTTAACCTCATAAACAAGTGGAGTTGCATTATGGTTTTAAGATGGCTGCAGGAGAGTTTTTTGTAAACTAGCAGAGAAAAACACAGTTTTTAAAGGCCTCATCACTTCATAAAACAATGGGGATTCACTCAATGGTGTCAAGAGGCTGCATTAATGTTTTTTATGATCATCTCCTTTGTGAACGAACAAAGGCACAAAGCCATTTTTTAAAAAGGGCTACAAAGGAAAAAGGGGATGTTTTCATTTTTTAACTTAACAAAGGAGGAAACAACATTTAAAAACCCTCCTCAAGTATAAAACCCGAGCATAGCATATCATTTCCCATTTTGCAAACTTTGTAGGCAAGAAGAAACGAGTTCAAGTGATCATTCAGGGCTTGTTGAATGTGCGGCGTGCCTGTAGAGTTCCAGCATACAAATTTGTTATAGGCACGGCGAGCCTGTATTTTTGTGTGGCACGCCTATGCCCGGCATTCAGTGGATGCCCAGGGCCGACCCGACAGTTCAAAAGCGGTGTGTTTGCTCGTTCAGGCCTACCTGGCCCACCGACCACTCCTAAACGCGGCGCCCATGCTTCTTTGGCCATTATCCAAGTGCTCGGGCCACTGATAAAGATCCTCCCACCTGCCTTGTGCCCTCACCATACTCATCTTTCATATTTTACCCTTGCCCTTGTCATTTTCACTATCTACACAGCCCATTTTTTACCAGCCCGGGCCACCTCTGAATGGCCTGGTGCCAGGGCCACTCCTGAACGTGGTTTCTACCCACCTGGGCCAATACTCAAAAGAGCCCTCAAAGGTGTTGAAGATAGATTTTTTACACAGTAAGCTCATCTCCAAACACAGCAAAACACATATCATGAAGGTATTTACATCTCCTAAGCCCAAATTTTGTTTGATTTAAATGGAAAATTTGATATCAAAGTGTCAAAGAAATAATGAATCAAGGGGGAAGTTTTGTTGTCAAAAGGCTTTTTGTTTGAGTGGTTAAGGGGGAAAACACAGCTTGCTTTCAAACATATCATGTTTATTAAAAGAAGAAGGAACAGTGATTAAAGGAGGAAGGTATGTTGTCAGTTTAAGAGGGGTTTCTTGCTGTGAGTATTTAAGGATAAACACAGTCTTATAAAGAGAAAATAGATTTTGTTTTGAAGACCTTTTACTCAGTAACAAAAGAAGATACTACTTTAGAGAAACAAGTTAAAACTTCATCCAACAAATTATCTACTTGCCTAGGAAAGAAAGGACAGTTTTTTCAAAGGGGAAACACGGTGTTTTTTCAAGAGTGTGCTCTTTGTTTAAAAACAGAGAAAGGTAGTGATTAAGAAAGATTTTTTATCAGTTTATAAGGGGTTTTCTCACCTCTTAAAAAGTGATTTCAAAAAAGCCAGTGATTGAGGGGAAAGAGTTTTTGTGTCAAAAACAAAAGGGGACTTGTCTTCAAAAACCACAAATAGATCTTATTAAAGGCCTCTTTGCTCAAAACACAGTGCTGGAGAAGTAAATTTGTTTTCATTTAACAAATGCTTGTTTGCCAACTAGAGAGAAAAGAAGTTCTCAAAGAAGGGGTCTATTTTTTAGTACATTTCAAGGTCTTGTTTAGTAAGTCAATGAAGGGTGTCAGAAAGCAAAAATTCCTCCAAAGAAGGACAGCAAAAGTGGGTATCACAATAGGTATGAGCCGATTACAATTCAGGAGGTGAATGAATCCCCTTTCGTACTCTTCAATTTTAATGAAGTAGGGTGCTTGGATTTTTGCCAAAAAGTCTAAGAAGTAAAAAATCACCCTCCTTTGGCACATTTGTTTTCTTTGAGGCTGCAAGAAGGAAAAATTCACATAGAAGGTCTGGACTTCAAACTCACTCCTAGGGCTATATCCAAAGCTACTAATATCCCCTATATAGGAGAAAAGTGGTTCAAACAAACATACCTAGATCTGAATCACTATAAACCATTTCTAAAACCAGACCATCAGGATGCTTGCCAAGCTATTTTCCCTTTTTCTCACTTATTGAGCAGCTATGCCCCCCTCATGAAATTGATCATGAAGTATTTCATATGTGAAGGGAGATTTTCCCGGATGTATGCCTATCACATCAGGCTTCTTATGCATTTCACAAGAACTTATTTGCTAAACCTACCTTTATTCCTCTATAGAAGCATTGATAAGATGGCCTCTACTGTCCAAAAGAAGCCCTCCACTCAACAACAAGCTTGTTTGTTTCATCATTCCCTTATCAATATCATCATCCTCCATCAACTTGAAAAGAAAGGAGCGTCTTGGGAGACCTTCATTTCTCATCCAGATTTTGCCATTGCCTCTTCATCTCATGCGCCTTCCTCACCATCCACTCACCATGTCTCTCCCTCTTCTATTCAATATACTCCTAAAAGGAAAAAATCCCCTATGATTGAGAGTGAATAAGAGAAGAGGCAAACTAGTAATGAAGAAGGGAAAAGTGACAAGGAAACTAGTGATGATGAGGAACAAAGTAAAGAATCTAAACATGACAGTGAGGAAGAAGGAAATGATGGCAAGCATGAAAAAAATTATGGTGAGCATAACATTCACGAAGAGGAACATGATGGCAGCCAACACAGCAGTAAGCATGAGGGTGATGAGGGAAAAAATAATGAAGTTAAAGAGCATAACAGTCATGAAGAAAGAAGTGACAGAGATGAACAAGACATTCCTCAAGAAAACAAATAAAGTGGCATCCAAAACAATGATGATGAGGGTCATAACAGTCCTCAAAGAGACATTAATGATGAGAAACAAGACAGCCCTCAAGCAAGCAATGATGATGGCAAGAAAACACCAAATAGTGAGCATTCCAAAGGGGGCTTCATGGAGCAAAAAGATCAAAACAGTCCTAAGGGCAGCCAAGACCAAACCAAGGGCCAAGTTGAGCAAGTGTAAGTAATGAAACTATCTATCTCTTCTCCTCAACATAGCTAAGAGCATGTGCTAGCTACCTCTCCTAGGCAAGGGGTCGTGACTCTTCCTCCAAAAGTGGTCAAGCCTATAAACACTAGATATACAAAGAAGAAGATCACTCTAGCAGTGATTAGCAATGTCACAAGAGCGCTAAGAAGTAGAGGAAAACTGCCTAAGAAGAGTATTGTTTAATTGCCAAAGAGGAAGAGGACCAAGAATTCTATCCAAGGAAAGGGAAAAGAAAAAGAGGAACAACAGCAGAGTAGCCATGAAAAGGAAAGGTAGTTTGACATCATATAGATAGACAGTGATGATGGGGATGATGAAGCTAGAATTCTTGAGGCTCTTTTGCAAAACAGAGAAGCCAAAATTCATGACCTACAAGCTGATCTAGAAAGGTCAAAGGACCTCATACATGTTCTACAGATGCAAAACAACCAAATGAGTGGTCAAATGGCAGTTTATGAGGCCCGGGCTTTCAAATATCAAAGGGAAGCCTAAAAATCACAAATCAAACTTGAAGAGCTTATGGGCGAACTTGATGATACTGAAGAAGAAGAGCAGCCAATGAGAAAGAGGCCTAGGAATATGGGTCTCAAGAAAGCTTTGGAGAAAAAGGAGGAAGAAGAGGCAGCCCTTGTTCGATCTTATCCTCTCACTCAATTGCTAGCCCAAGAAATAGAAAATGATAAAGAATCATGGCTTGAAAGGGCCAAAAATCACTTAGAGGATAAATTAGAGAAATAAAATAGAGACTTGAGTCTACAAAAGAAGATGACCGGGCACTACAAGAAGTTGAACCAATTTTCCCGAAGAAAGCTCAAACTTGCTCAAGAAAGGCTCAAAGTTGCGTGAAAGAGGCGTCCGATAGAAAAAGTGAAGAAACGCATATCAAGGCTTGAAATCTTGGCCTCAGCTTTCTTGCATTATTCTAAGAACCCATAAGGGGCTTGCTCACCAAAATTGAGCAAATTTTGACATGATTTGGTTTTTTGTGTTTTTTGGCCCTAATTGCACATTTTTCAATGTGTTGCCATGGGTGCTAGGAGAACCCTCAGCTCATGAAAGTCATTTTTTTGGATGGACCAAATTTTGGGGCAGCTACTCACAAATTTTCAGATCCAAAGGAGGTGTTTTGGCCCCCCAAAGAGGCGGAAAACAATGATTTTTTAATGTTGTGCCTCACATATCAGCAAGGGTTACTTTTTTGGTTTTTTTTCACTCAGTCCACATTTTGACATAGTTATAGGGATAAATTTGGGAAAAATAAAATATTTCCAAAAACTAGACATCTAGGGCTTTCCAACGAGCCATCACGGGCCTCATTTAGATATCAATAGGTCCCTCAAACGTTGTCTACAAGACAGGAAATTGTCTGTTGCTACGTTCCTGTAGCATTTTGGCAAAAAAGGCAGATTTCTCAAGATGCTTATCCAAATGTGCGTTAAGCCTTTTTTAGCCATTTTCAGTCATGAAAATTCAATTTATTTCCATTTTTAGCATTTTATAGATATTTTTGAAGATATTTTGTGCCTTGAGCTTTGCAAAGCCTCAGGGACAAAATCAGATATTTGCAATAGGCAAATGGCCTTCTAGATGTTCTTGGATAGTTTCTTTCTCTTTAGCCTATATATTCCAAGATATTTCATTCTATCAAGAGGCTGAAATTATGTTATAGAGCAATACATGATATCACAAGCTTTGAAGAAACACTTTGTCTCATGATGTGGATGATTTCTTGTTTGTCTTGGATGGTGGAAGAGGACTGTTTGTAGGATTCCATGGCTTGGTGAATGGTATAGTGTTCCTTATCTATATGTTTTCCTTAGTTTATCATACATGTTTTCATGCTTCTTGCTTGTTGTAGGTTTGTAAATAATAGATTTGAGACATGCCCATGGAGGCACCTAGGGTTTGTTGATTTCATTACAGCTTCTATGTTTTTCTTCTTTCTTAGTTATGTCAAAGAATTCTTAACTGCTCTTTGATACCCTAAGAACTTGTTATCAATTTCATTAATAGTTATTATGTATGTTATCTAGTATGATTCACAGTATGCCCTTCTTACTCATAGCTATCCAAAACCCTATCACTGAAACCTTTCTCTGAATATTTGATTGTCCCAGTTGAACCAAAGAGGTCTTGTTTCAATCCTGTCCTTTGCCTATACTCTGCAATCTTAGTTCAAAGTTCCTGATAGCTCAAATATGATGTTTAGGAGTTCCCTCTTCATAGATTGAGTTGTTTTTCTGTCTTGTGTGTTTTCCCCAGAGTCTGAAGGTGATTTTCCCAAAGTTATAGGGTCTTATACTTCTATGTATCGTCTGAATGTTTATTTTATGCATCTATCAGTTTGAGTTTAATTTATACTGATTAATGGTTAGCTCTACCACATGGATGTTTTCTGTAAAACTATTTGTGCTTAAAACTTCTTCTTTTTTCACAAACTTAGTGTCCATCCCATTTCACTCCACCTAAAAGATCCATTTTACCTTGACCAAATCGGCCCTGCAATATACCTTGTCCACCCTTTGATGCAATCTTGACCTTATCGACCCCATAGCCCAGTTGATCTGAAAAATTTTTGATCTAGTTATCCTTTGATTAGTTCTCCCTCAAAAAATCTAAAACAAACCAAAACATACTTAACAACTAGCCCAAAATCAGATACATAGAAAGCAAACAAGTTTACATCCTTTGCACAAATAGAGAGAGCCCTCTCTGAGTCCAGGAAGGCTAGGTCCTAGGGCTCCAAAGTTGGTTTGATGTTACCCTGTCATTTAGCTTGCCAATCTGCCAAATCATGGGACCCTAACACTGAGGATCTCCGTGCACACATCCAGCAGGATTCCTTACCGAAAAAAACCAAAATAGATCTAAAAATTCGCACGTAGCATCAGTCTTAATTCATGCCTACCTCTAGACTCAAACTATTCATCTATTTGTATCGATATAGCCTATGCTATCCTATGGTCCACAAACCGTGGTTTGCAGACTATAGGTATACCCTTTGACCCATTACAATTTTTTTAGGGCTTTGACCCACCCCAAAACCCCCGCATTAGACTAATTAATACAAAAATATACAAAATTAGTAGCTTTAGGGAGCCTCGTTCCAACAGGCCCCCAACACAATCTTGTGACTCGTCCCGAGTCACTACGGCTATGGGTTCTCCATCTTCACCTATAGCTGCTTTATCACCTCAACCAGTGGGGGAAGCACACCTCCGCTTTGCGCAGTAGCATTCTGGGCTATCTCTGCCAACTTCTGCGAATTTGGGCCTCTGTAGCAGCAGTGGCACTCTCCAACGTCTGGTTCAGTTGCTTGATTTCGATGTTGACATCCTGCGATAGCTTAAGGGCCTCATCAGCCCATGGCTTGAGGTGATCACTCAGAGTCTTCTTCCATTTTTGAAGGTCTTCCATGTCGTCCCTGATTTCATGGCTGGTGCGCAGTCTCACCAATTGCTAAGCAGGGATCACAGTGGTTAGTGTAGCCTCCATTTGGTCAAACTCTTCTTCTAGGTTGGTGGGTTCCTCACCATTCTCGATTTGGGATAAGTGTTCTAGCCTAGAATTCAACCTTCCCGGCTTGACAATGATCTCAAAGTCATATTCTTGGAATAGTAGTTGCCATCGGTAGATTTTCGCCCTCAGCATAGGCTTATTCATTAGGCACTTCAAGGCCGAGTGGTCCATAAACATCTTGAAGTGCCCTCCTAACAGATAATGTTTGTATTTCTGTAGTTCATAGACCATGGCCAACCCTTCACTTTCAGTAGTGGAATAGTTGTGCTCCACACCAGAAAGTTTCCTACTAGAAAATGTAACTGGATGGTCAATATCTCCGTCTCTAGGCTGCGTAAGGACAAATCCCAAGGTAATTCCCGACGCATCTATGTGAACATGGAAAACCCTCACCTAGTCAGGAAATATGAGAATAGGCGTAGAGACCATCTTCTCCTTGAGTAGCTCGAAGCTCTTCTAACATTCGTCATCCCAAAAAAACAAAACATCCTTATTCAACAATTTTTCCATAGGTGTTTTGATCAGTGTGTATCCTTGAATGAACTTCCTGTAGTAGCCTATATGTCTGAGGATAGAGCGCAGCTACTTCTTAGTGGTAGGCATTGCCAGATTGGTAGGATCAACCATCAATCCCTGTCGACAAACTATGTGGCCAAGCAAGATCCCGAAGGGTACGCAAAATATGCACTTCTTGATATTCAGGGAAATCTGGTGCTTTCTACAAGCATCCAGCATCAGACGCAAGTTGTAGACATGCTTCTTTACAAGCCCAAAGATAGTTTAGTCATCAAAATATAACTCCAAAAACTTGTGGATGAATTATTTGAACACTGCGACCACCACCCGCGAAAGATGGCAAGGGCATTCTTGAGCCTGAATGGCACGATGGTATATTGAAAATATCCCCATTCGGTGGTGAACATAGTTTTTCTGTGATCCTTGGGTGCAATTATAATCTGATGGTAACCTGAGAACCCATCTATGAATGAGTATTCTTCCTGCACCCCTACTCCATCAAGGATTTCATCGGAGAATGGCGTGGAAAAGGGATCATGTACGCAGGCATCATTCAATTTGCGCAGGTCAACATAGATCCAGATCTCCCCCTTAGTATTCTTCTCTTGAGCCACCATAGGACTTACCCAATCTGACTATTCGATCGGTTCGATGATACCTATGGCGAGCATTTTTTCTATGTCTTCCTTGACTTTTTTCTTGTACTTGGGGTTCAACTGATAGGGGCGTTGCTTCACGGGGCGCGCATATGGTTTTAAAGTGATGCACATGAGTCCTAGGTCTCCTGTAATCCCTTTAAGATCTAAAAATTTTGTTGGGAATAAGTCCTGGTATTCTTTGAGGATTTCTGAAAACTTTCCTACAATATCATCATCCCAGTAGTCCCCAATTTTAACTAACTTAGGTTGGTCCTCCATTCCAACGTTGACTTTTCGTAGCTTCAGAGGCTTAGTGACATCGATGGTCTGTAGTGGGGGTCCAGCAACTGCGCGTTCTCCCTCTGACTTTGTGATAGAGAAATTTCGTGGATCTTCATCACACTCCTCTATTGATAAATTGTGACAATTGACAATATCCTTCATCTGTGTTTCGCATGTGGGTGCCCCATGCACTGTGTAAGGGCATGATTCATCAAATAATAAGGCATCAATATACTATAGAGCTTCTTTGAGTGCCTTCGTTCCTCCTATGAGCCCGAATGTCCCTACAAACTCATCCTTCAGGGTTTCCCAGTGGCAGGTGCACTGGTGTAATTATGCGTCTAAATACCATGCGGTCGGGATTGGACCCAAGGCATGAATGAATAGATGGACACATTACTCTATAGTTTTTTCACCCCATTTTTTTATCCATGCTAACAGGTGCTCGTGCGGGTCCCCTGGCCCCAAGAAATTCTTTACACACAGGTGAGCTGGAGGTTTGAACCATAATACCATCATGTTGTGAAATTCTTCCCAACCCTGGAATGCCCCCTTATGCATGTCCCACCACCTTGTAGGTGTTGCATGCATGGCTAAATTAAGGACCCATAGCCTTCGTTCCGATGGGACTTCAACTTCAAATTCTTGCAAAAACTCCCTAATACTACTAGAACCATCAAAGTAGGGAAGTTCTCTTCGTCTTGAGCAGTCAACTTATAGATGTGATCCACATCCTCTTCTTCATGCACTAGTTCTATATATCGCTCTCCTTCCGCGGGTTCTAGGGGGACTATCACTCTTTTACCTTCATTCTCAAACACCATGCTTCTTTTCTTGAGGCTGATAATGCCTCCCATATCTATAGCCTAATCTAGTCCTAAGAGCGTAGGATAGGGGTCCACATATTCCACAATCCAAATTACCTCAAAGTCGGCTCGGACCTTAACTCCTGCAATATCTACCATAATTTTTTACAGCCTCCCCAATGGTATGATATTCTGTTGGTTATCTGTGCGTAGCTGGATAGTGGACCATTCCAACTTAGGCTCTCTCATCCGCTGCCATGTTTGCTTGGGAATTACATTCGCATATGATCCCAAGTCCAAGATAACCTGATCCATCTCATAATCACCAATCTGCGCTGTTAGCCACATTTCCCTACCAGTACCTTTCTTATGCTTGTACAGTTTGTGCACATCCTTAAATTCTGGGGGCAATTTAGTCTTCTCTACGCACCTATCTATTAGTGCTTGCAGATTTTCTACTGCCTTTTGGTTGTGTAGCAGCTTCATACAAGCTTGTAGAAATGGTTTCACCTCCTCATTTGTTTTCAGGTTTGCTGAAGCTTTTGAAATAAGCACCTCATCCTTAGTAAATTCTCTATGAGCTGCGACAAAGGTTTCCTTTTCCTTCTGTAGGTCTAGGATTTCCTGTTTGACAAATGCTTTCTGGATAAGAGGTTCAGCTTCATCTTTCTCCTCAGCTCCTCCCGTAGCCATGCCGCTACACGTTATGACGTTAATACTTGGTCCTTCATCACGCGTTTTTTCTTTAACCCTTTTCACATTCTACGTAGGTGTCTGTTATTTTTCCTGCATTTTCACTTTTAGGATCGGATAGTCTTCAATCACATGGTCCAGTTTTCTACAATAATGACACGATTATTGCGCAGGGTTCAGAAAGTCCCTCACAAAGTGCCCTATCTCCCCACAGTTGTAACAAATCAATTGTCCATGTCCCCGACCTACGCCTCCACCCCTTCCCCCTCCTCTACCCCTAGCTGGGGAGACTCCTCTACTTGAGGGAGACAGTGGTGAATAAGGGTTAACCTGTACCCTGTATAGGTTTCCTCGATCTATCATCAAGTCATAGGATCAGAAATTATGCTCGTCATTCCCCACAGAGGAGTAGAATCGACACCATTGCTACTTCAATTATGGAACGTAAGCACCCAAATAGGGAGAGTGGTTAGTATCATGAAGCCCGAAAACATGATAATCAACGCACCATAGCATTGGGCCACTTGGCCTGTAGCCTCCTTAAGACACAATGGGCTGGGTCCCCCAACCTGCATGTAATCTGCCAGCAGAGGACACTAATCCTTGGTATGACAGGGCACCCTACATCTTATGCACCATATGTCTGAACTAGCCTATTTCTCGTGTTCTTTTCACAGATTCTGAATTTCTATGTGCATTTCCTCCAGCTATCCTTATATCTTCTGCAACCCAAACTGAGCATCATCCCTCAACGCAACCTCTAGCTTCATAGCAACCTCTCAAGCCTTCTCTTCCATTGCAATCATTTTCTGACCCATAGGTCTGCGTAGGTGAGGTAGCAGCATAGCGATAAACCATTCCTTGTGATGTCTATCATCATACTGAAATTCCCCATCTCTGATAACCTTTTTCAATTGTTGATCAGCTTCCCATACCAATTCAGTGTGTCCCTCTCTAAAGTATTTTAAGTTGACCACTATTTGAGAGTAGGACTTAGGCTTTCAGAATTGCTTTTTTAACATTGTCTTGATCTATGGAATATATGGATCTGCATGTTGTCCTACATATCCCATATACCAATCCAAGGTCCTTCCTTCAAAGGCAAATGATATTTGCACCCTCTTTACAATGTCGGAAGCCACATTCTGCGCATCCCATACTAACTCTGCGACAAACCAAAATCGGTCCATATCCTCATCCCCTACACCCTTGAAGGTAGGTAGCTTCATGTGCGAGGCTGTATCATCTTCTGGCGATGGTGGAGGTATGGGTGAGTTCTTACCCCTATGCTGACTTGAAGGTGGTGTAGCTAGAGGGCTATGTGCAACCAATTCCCTTAATGGATTGTAGACAGATCTATCTCCTTCTTGATTAGTTTGGTAGTATTTACCACTTCGTGTTGTGATTTTTCTTAGACTAGGGGTCATTCACTTGGTGTGGCTGCACAGAGTACCATTTTCGCACAGTAATATTTTGATTAACAAAAGCATTGTTTTCAAGAACTTACCCTAGAAACCCTTGAAGAACCTTCACTCTGCTTTCGAATAGGATATGAATTGATCGACTATGAATTTTGTCCTGAATCCTCCCAGCATGCTATCCACCCAGTGATCTATCGTACGGGTGATGGTATTGTCAGTCCTTTCCAACTACTAGATCAACTCTGGAGTCCACTACGTGACCCACTCGTCCTTCCAACACATCTAGAAATCTACGAGCCTTTCCAACCACTCCTGAAGCTCGTGCGCAAATGTTACAAAGAAAATTTCATAGAATTCAGTGAATATGTACTTGTTCTTCCACTTCTTAGCCGTCAATTTTGTGTTGTGGTTCTCCTTTACACCAAATTCCTGAATCTGTATTTCAAACCACTCTTCAATTTCTAGCTTCTCAGGTCTCCAATGTTCCCTTGGCATTACCTAATCTCTCTCTCAAAATGCTCCCGATCCCGGCAATGGAACCATTTGTTGGCTTGAGGGGTCCTGACCCGGGTTCGTAGGTTAAGGTTTGCTAACAAACCCCTATACTACTAGCTCTTTCAGCAGTGACCTACTTGCGCAGGCCAAGGTCTCACCCGAAGCAGTATGGGAGGGTGCTGGAATCAAGTTTCTGCACCGTGAGAGAGAGTTGGTAAGTCGAGGCAGATCTATGTTCGCAACTTATCGAATTTGCATAGAGTAAGTATACTCGCAGGCTTTTATCAGTATCATCTGTTATTAATCATAACAAAGCTAATCAATACCTTCGCAGCCACGTGCTTATCATTAATTACCAGCACATAATATTATAAATGCAGATACATTCACAGCATAAACAGATATCACAGAAGTATTCACAGCTTGAACAGATACTATCATAAAGAATTTACAGATACGCTTATGAAAAACACAGATATACTCGTAGCTAAATAACCATCACAGATACACTTCATCAATAACATCACTGATCTAGATAACATGTAGATACTTTAACTATACTTCGCATTTATTAACATTCAGATCCACTTACAACCAAAACTAGCCCGCGCACACAGCCTAGCGAGGTCCACATACAGTAGGACTGAGGATCTCTGTGCACACAGCCAGCATGAGTCCTTACCCAAAACAACCCAAACAGATCTAAAAATTCACACATAGCATCAGTCTTAATTCATGCCTACCTCTAGACTCAAACTATTCATCTATTTATATCGATATAGCCTACGCTATCCTGTGGTCTGAAAATTGTAGTTTGCAGACCCTAGGTCTACCCTTTGACCCATTAAAATTCTTTCAGGGCTTTGGCTCACCCCAAAACCCCTCCATTAGACTAATTAATACAAAAATATACAAAATTCGCAGCTTTAGGGAGCCGCGTTCCAACACGTGGGCAGTGATTTGTATCATGCCTTCCTGCTACTCGATTGTTAGTACACCACAACATGGGGGAGCTTGGTCCAACCATTTCTCTGGGGCATGGAGGACTTGCTCCCCCAGCATGCATATAATCTGATAATAGACGGAACTGATCCTTAATGTGGCCTGACACCCTACAACGTACGCACCAGACATCTGGGCTAGCTTCCTTACCTTGATCCTTTCATAAGTTTTTAACTTCTAAGTGCATCGCCTCTAACTAGCTCTGGATCTGTAGTGCCGCAAATTGGGTATCATCTCTTGGCACAACTTCTAGCTTCATGGAAATCTCTAGGGCTTCTTCCTGGGAGGAAATCATCTGTTGCCCCATAGGTCAACACAGATGTGGTAATAGCATGGCGAAAAACCATTCCATGTGTTTTTTTTCCTCGTAGAAAAATCCTCCATGAATGATGACCTTCTTTAGCCATTGGTCATCTTCCCAGACTGACTCTATAGGTCCCTGTTTAATATCCTTTAGCTTGACCACACATTGAGAGTAGGACTTAGGCTTCCAGAACTCCTACTTTAGGGCATCCTTAATTTATTGTATTGAAGGATTCGTGTGCTAAACAATGTATCCCATGAACCAATCTAGGGCCTGTCCTTCAAAGGCTATGGATAGTTGCACCTTCCTAAGAGCATCGTTATTGATGTTTTGCGCGGTCCATACAAACTTTGCTACAAACCAGAATCGATCCATATCCTCATCCCCCGCACCCTTAAAGTTCCATATCTTCATGTGTGCAGCCATATCGTCCACAGGTGGTGGCAGAGATAGGGTAGGAGAATTCTTACCCTTGTGTCACTAGAAAATTTTGCCCAATTTCCGATGGCCACTTCGTCGCTATTCCGACACATATTCATCGCAAGAGAGACAGTCTGAGGTTGGACGAAACGTGGTTAGCCATTACGTCGAAATTCCTACGCTTTGCCAAAATGTCGCAGTACCGACACTTTTTCGGACGTTTTGCAAAGTGTCACTATTTCGACGTTCTATAAGCGTCGGTCTTCTGATGAACCACAACTGTCGGTCTTCCGACGATCACAAACTGTCATTTTTCTGATGCTTTTCAGGTTTTCAAAAAATGTCGCAATTCCGTCGTTATGGCTTCCAACGTTTAATTCCGACGTTTTACAAACCGTCACAATTCCGACGAAATATCATCCGACATTTAGAATGTTGTGCATCCGACACTTATGTAACGTCGCTTTACCAATGACAAAGTTGAAAATCGAAACATTGCTCTTCCGACGATCCAAGCGTCGGTCTTCCAACGATAAAATCAAAATATTAAAAATAATTATGTCGCACTTCCGACATCTAAGGCGTCGGTCTTCCGACACGTAGTTAAAAATATTTAAAAAAAATAACGTCTCTCTTCCTCCATAAATATTTCAATGTGTTCCTTATGTTAGCTAGTTTTTCTGATGTGACTTCATCATGTTCATAGTCTTTCAGCCTTTAAATTCGTCTCCTAAAACCATATTAGTGTATTATGTTTCATTGCAATCCACACTTTATTACTATTTGAAGTTCACACCTCATTAACACTATTGGCTCACAAACATGTGTATTGTATTATCATGCCCTTTGGTTTGGTTTGGAATCATTTTTCCCCAAACCCTGCTTCACAATTATTCTTGATAAAAAATGACAAAACATATGAGACAACATGAAGGAATGCGAGTAGGGAGAATTCTCTTTTAACTCACATGTTGTCATCCTCAACGTGTTTCCAACTGTCCTTCCAATGATTTACGATCATGTTGCATGGGCACTAATCCTCCACAAATCTGTCTTACCTGAGCTTCAAATAAACACTGGTATACACTTCTACAGATGTCTTCTATCTGAACTCCAAGGAAGCACTAATTTACCCTTCAAATATACTCCACATATGTGTTATCACCACTCTACTTCCACAAAGGTAAGTCTGAGGTGTTCTTGGGCTCAATTCCAGAGGATCGGGCTTTACAAGCTAGATTGGTATACGAAACATAAGTCACTGAGTCTTATCACAGTCTTGTAACTTAACACTAAGCTCATAAATAAAAATAGGAGACTTAGCTAATTCGAAAGTTCTATCCAAGCGTTAGTAAATAGGAGATAATCTGAGATTTTAATATATGTTCACCGCATAAAATATGTCAAAATCCTATAGCTATATCCCTTGCCTGAGACTACAATGAAGAGGTCCAAAGTATGGCGGCTTCAATAGAAACGAGCCTCAATATAGGGTTGCAATAGGTCCGAGGGTTTAACTGATTCAAGTCTTAATAAAAGGCTACAACATAGAACTGAGCTCTTATGGTATATCTCTGTCCTCCAATAATGACAAACATTAAATTCTCTTGAGCATGATAATAGAACTAAATTTGTTTACAACAGTCCACAAGATATCCATTCATTCCTAGAAATTCTACAAGAAGAAAATGAAAGTCATGTGTAACAAATTATTATGAAAAGACTTCAAATTACTGTCATACTGGAGCAACTAGCCTCTATCATAAAATATAAAAAGAAAAATCAGGATACTGAGTGTGCCCAAAGGATTTTCCCCTTCTTAGAGTTCTTCTCAGAAAGATAGTCACCATGTAATATTTATAAATCATCACTACTTTTAGCCCACTTTTTTAGTTTTCGAAACATATTAGACTTCTTTGATGTACTAATCCATGTTGGAAATATTTCCATTTACAATTCATCGTACTCTGCAGCTTCAGATGTGTTCGATGAATAAGAGGACAAGCTCTCTGAATCATTATCTGACTGGCATTTTTGTTGAGGTCCTGAATGTTCAAACACTACATATTCCAGCATAAGTTGTTTAGCAATATCCTGTGATTTTGGACTCAAACTATCCTTAAGGTCCACTTTCGACATCTTTCCAGGGGTTGTATCTGAATTTCGAAGTTCATAATGCAAACATGAGTTGACCCGATGCAAATAAACGAGTTCCTCAACCTCACTGAATCAGTTCATTTGCAAGCCCTCAACTTGCTTGCAGAGATTTTCATTTGTGTGCCTTAGTACAGATGCCTCAGCTTCAACCTTTGCCACCATATCACTCTGCACAAAGTGGTCAAGTAGTTATTTATAAGAAAATTGAAATACCCATCTAGAAATCCTAATGAATATTACTAACTGCATTAAATATAGAATTATGCATCTAGAATTTTAAAATTTGTGCTGAAATTCTAGAAAATCCCATTGACATGGTGAATCCCTTTGTTAATAATTAAGCAATAACATTTTCCTAATCTAGTCGAGTGTTGTTATTCTTAGAAATGACCATGATGTAACCTCACCAATTCCAAACTTACACAAGAGACAGAAAAAACAAAACAAAAAAACACAAAAGAAAGAAAATAAAAAAAAAGTTATCACCGAAGATTTCATATAAAGAAAAAAAAAAACAAAATACGTTATCACTGAAGATTTCATATAGCGCTATGCTTAGTTAGTGTTTTTAACACAAAATATGTGACTTTTTCTTGAAAACTAAGAAGAAATGGTCCCTATGAATGGTAAAGTCAGACGCCAAGACTAGCAGCAGCTTTGTCACGCCCCCAACCTTCTCTTCAACTACATCACACCTTGTGAAACAAAACATTGCTTGTTACACGAACTATCTAATGGAATGATTTTTCTTCCAACTACCAATTGATCAAAAGAGATAGCATGGCAACAATTTGGCCTAGAAAATCATTATGTATGTCTCCTTCAGCCCAATAAACACTCTATGTTCTATGTGCAAGAGGTATTGGTGATTATAATTGCTAAATACATTGTGAACACGATCAAATCCAACAAAGAGAATGTACAGGTAGCTATTAAAATCCAAATCAAAGAATGAAGGAGTCGATATCCCCTCCCATTGAATTGGGTGCTATGGAATCCAGATTCCTACAATCAACTACCTATATAATGAGATGCATTACTAGGCATTGATCCCTGGAATATAACCATAAAGAGGGCAGCATTGGGAATAGCTGAAAACATATTAAAGGGCGAATTCATAACGGCTGTTTATATATATTTTCTTCCAATAACAGAGCAAGTAATCATTTGAAATCACAAAAAAAAATGCCACCTAAACCAACTGCTAAAAACTTAGCAAGTCTTCCTAACCTACTTTTGCACTTCGCAAAAACCCTGTTCTCGGTAAGACAGGGAGTTTAAACCGTGACCAGAAGTGCAGAAATTCTTAGAAAAATTTAAGCTTTAAAACCAGTAAAGATAAAATAGATAAGAAGATCGACCTAAAAAGGAAAAACCAGTAGAGATAAAATAGATAAGAAGATCAACCTAAAGAAGCAGTTCCATACCTTGTTAGTAGCACCTCAACATTTTCCTCTGCATATAACTTTCACTGCATGATTTAAGCTTCGTGTAAGGTTTCTCTGAGTTAATATACTAACGTAGGGTTTTCAGTGTGCCTTAAACCCTGGGCTGTCATATCTCTAAATCAGTTCATATAGACTATTGATAAAAAACTTTATGAGCATATACCTAAGCAATCAATCATGCAAGCATGGAACATCGCAAATCCCTGCCCCCTACACCATCAGCTTGCCTGTAGGTTTCAATTATATGAGTGAATGCCTCCTTGATTAATAGAGTTTGTTGTTCCTCGGTCAGTGATACAAACTGTTGCACTATTGGCATTTCTAGGGATTGATCTTCCGCAGATTGAGTCGTTTCTGGATTAGAGGAGATGATTGTTTCTGGATAAGAGGACATGATTATATTTGGGTTAGAATTTACTTACAACTGATTATGTGAAGCAGTTCAACTTAAAATAAAAGATATAATTTTAATAGACCCAAAAAAGATAGAGTGCAAAAATTCAGACCTACAACCATCTATATCTCATAATCAAGATAGCGTAGAAGAAAATAGCAAATTTCGATGTGGTAAAACAAGGGAAATACCAATCTGATTCTTCTAGAAGAAGAGAGAATTCTTCCACGATCGATTTCTCTTCAGATCTCCCACAAATTTCTGAACATCGGCAAAACTTGAAATATCTCCACCAGCTACTATGGCTTTCGAGTTGTTAATGGACTGTGGTCACTTTAGGGTTTCAGAGCATCCATGCTTCTGCAAGAATCTGGAAAAAAGAAAGCATCATAGGGAAGAATGGAATCATGGGAAAGAAGGCATAAAGGTCGAACAAGAACACAGCAGGAAAAAAAAATTGAATAGATCGATTAAGAAAATTTGAATAGGTGGAACAAGCGGAGCGGGAAAAAAATTTTGAATAGATATAAAATCTAATAATAATAATAATATATGAATGATAATAATATACATAATGATATAATAATATACATAATGATATGTCACACAAATTTTTTAGTGCATATTCTAATCCTTATATGCAAACTTTTGAAAATAAAAATATTCATATTTAAAATTCTAATGTTCCATATATTGAACCATTATATGTTATTCCTAATGAATAAGTAAATAAATTATGTCAACATACCTAGACATATGCCCAGGAAATAAATAAGTTGTGCATTAATCCATTACTTTTATTTTGTTAGGTAATAATGCCACAAGGGAGAAAATAGAAAACGGGCCACCCGAACGTGCACAAGGCAGCCGGGGAGTCACAACTTAGCAAAACTGATAAGGGTGCCCTCGAACGAAACAACCCGACCTAAACGCGCCTAGTCAGGTGACCGCACATGACGTGACATAGCACGCCCGACCAAATGATGCCATAAGGGAGCAAACGGCAAACGGACTACCCAAACGTGTACAAGGCACCCGGGTAGTCACAACTTAGAAAAATTGATACAAGCGCCCTCGAACGAAACGGCCCGACCTGAACGCACCCGGTCAGGCGACCTCACAGTACGGCGCGACACGGTGCGCCCGACCGAATGATGCCACAAGGGATAAAATGGCAAACGGGCCACCTGAACGTGCACAAGGCACCCAGGTGGTCACAGCTTATCAAAATGGATACAGGTGCCCTCGAATGAAATGGCCTGACCTAAACGCGCCCGGTCGGGCAACCTCACACTGCGCGACATGGCGAGCCCGACCGAACGATGCCACAAGGGAGAAAATTATGGCAAATGGGCCGCCCGAATGTGCACAAGGCACTCGGGTAGTCACAACTTAGCAAAACTAATATGGGCACCCTCGAATGAAATGGCCCGACCTGAACGCACCCGGTCAGGCGACCTCAGTACACAGCGTGACACAGCGCGCCCGACAGAACGATGCCACAAGGGAGCAAATGGAAAATGGGCCACCCAAACGTGCACAGGGCACCTGGGCGGTCACAACTTAGCAAAACTAATACGAGCGCCCTCGAACGAAACAGCCTGACCTGAACACGCCCAGTCGGGTGACCTCACACGACACAACATGGCACGCCTGACCGAGTGATGCCACAAGGGAGAAAATGGAAAACGGGCCATGCGAATGTGCACAAGGCACTCGGGTGGTCACAACTTAGCAAAACTGATACGGGTGCCCTCGAACAAAACGGCTCGACCCGAGCTGAACGTGCCAGGTCAGGCAACCTCACACGGCGCACCCGACCGAATGATGCCACAAGGGAGCAAACGGAAAGCAGGCCACCCAAACGTGCACAAGGGACCCAGGCGGTCACAACTTAGCAAAACTAATATAGGCACCCTCGAACGAAACGGCCCAACCTAAACGCGGCCAGTCGAGCGACCTCACATAGTACGACAGTACGGCGTGCCCAACCGAACGATGCCACAAGGGAGCAAACAGAAAACGGGCCACCTGAACATGCAGAAGGCACTCGAGTGGTCACAACTTAGAAAAATTGATACAGGTGCCCTCAAACGAAATGGCCCAACATGAACGCGTCCGGTCAGGCGATCTCATAAGGCGCAACACGACGCTCCTGACCGAACGATGCCACAAGGAAGCAAGTAGAAAATGGGCTGCCTGAACGTGCACAAGCCACCCGGGCGGTCACAACTTAGAAAAACTGATACGAGTGCCCTTGAACGAAACGGCCCGACCTGACCCGAACACGCCCAGTCGGGCGACCTCACACGACGCGACACGATGCGCCCAACCGAACGATGCCACAAGGGAGAAAATAGAAAATGGGCCACCTTAACATGCACAAGGGACCTGGGTGGTCACAACTTAGCAAAACTGATATGGGCACCCTCAAACGAAACGACCCGACCCGAACGCGCCTAATCGGGCGACCTCACATAATGCGACAGTACCGCGCGCCCGACCGAATGATGCCACAAGGGAGAAAACTGCAAATGGGCTGCCCAAACGTGCACAAGGTACCCGGGCAGTCACAAATTAGCCTAGTCGGGTGACCTCACACGACGCGACACGTCGCGCCTGACCAAATGATGCCACAAGGGAGCAAACGGAAAATGGCCCACCCAAACATGCACAAGGCACCCGGGTGGTCACAGCTTAGAAAAACTGATACGGGTGCCCTCGAATGAAACAGCCTGACCTGAACGCGCCCTGTCGAGTGACCTCACACGGCACGACACGGTGCGCCCGACCGAACGATGCCACAAGAGAGAAAACAGAAAACGGGCCACCCAAATGTGCACAACGCACCCAAGCGGTCACAGCTTAGCAAAACTGATACGGGCGCCCTCAAACGAAATAGACTGACCTGACCCAAACACACCCAGTCAGGCGACCTCACACGGCGCGCCCAACCGAACGATGCCACAAGAGGGCAAATGAAAAATGGGCCACCCGAACGTGCACAAGGCACCCAGGTAGTCACAACTTAGCAAAACTGATACAGGTGCCCTCGAACGAAACAACTCGACCTGAACGCGCCCAGTCGGGCGACCTCACACGGTGCGACACGGTGCACCCAATCGAACGATGCCACAAGGGAGAAAACAACAAACGGGCCACTTGAATGTGCACAAGGCACCCAGGTGCTCACAGCTTAGCAAAACTGATACAGGCACCCTCGAATGAAATGGCACGACTCAACCTGACCTGAACGCGCCCAGTCAGGCAACCTCACACAGCTCGACACGACGCACCTGACGGGACGATGCCACAAGGGTGCAAGTGGCAAAAAGGCCACCTGAATGTGCACAAGGGACCCGGGCAGTCACAACTTAGCAAAACTGATACGGGCACCCTCGAACAAAACATCCTGACCTGAACACGCCCGATCGAGCAACCTCACACAGTGCCACAGTACAGTGCGCCCGACTGAATGATGCCACAAGGGAGAAAATGGAAAACGGGCTGCCCGAACTTGCACAAGGCACGAAGGTGGTCCCAACTTAGCAAAATTGATACGGGTGCTCTCGAACGAAATGGCCTGACCCGACCCGAATGTGCCCGGTCGGGCGACCTCACACGGCATGACACGGCGCGCCTGACCAAACGATGCCACAAGGGAGAAAATCAAAAATGGGCTGCCCAAACGTGCACAAGGCACCTGGGTGGTCACAATTTAGAAAAATTGATATGGGTGACCTCGAACAAAATGGCCCGACCCGAACGCGCCTAGTCAGGCAACCTCATAGTACGGCGTGACACGGTGCACCCGACCGAATGATGCCACAAACGAGAAAACATAAAATGGGCCACTCGAACGTGCACAAGGCACCTAGGCGGTCACAACTTAGCAAAACTGATACAGGCGCCCTCGAACGAAACAGCCCAACCTGAACGCGCCCGATCGGGTGACCTCACAGGGCGCGACACGACGCACCTGACTGAATGATGCCACAAGGGAGAAAATGGAAAACGGGCTGCTCGAATGTGCACAAGGCACTTGGGCGATCACAATTTAGAAAAATTGATATGGACTCCCTTGAACGAAATGGCCTGACCTGAACGCGCCCAGTCAGGCAACCTCAGTACACAGCGTGCCCAACCGAACGATGTCACAAGGGAGCAAATGGAAAACGGGCCACCCAAACATGCACAAGGCACCCGGGCGGTCACAACTTAGCAAAACTGTTACAGGCGCCCTCGAACGAAACGACCTAACCTGAACATGCCTGGTCGGGCCACCTCACACGGCGCGACATGGCGTGCCTGACCGAACGATTCCACAAGGGAGAAAATAAAAAATGGGCCACCCGATCATGCATATGGCACCTGGGAAGTCACAACTTAGCAAAAATGATATGGGCGCCCTCGAACGAAATGGCCTGACCCGACCTGAACGCGCCCGATCGGGCGACCTCACACAGTGCGACACAGCGCGCCTGACCGAATGATGCCACAATGGAGCAAATGGAAAATAGGCTGCCCAAACGTGCACAAGGCACCTGGCCAGTTACAACTTAGCAAACTTGATACGGCGCCCTCGAATGAAACGGACTGACCTGAACGCGCCCGGTCGGGTGACCTCACAGTATGGCACGACACAGCATGCTTGACCGAACGATGCCACAAGGGAGAAAATGGCAAACGGACCACCCGAATGTGCACAAGGCACCTGGGCAGTCACAACTTAGCAAAACTGATATGGCCGCCCTCGAACGAAATGGCCTGACCTGAATGTGCCCAGTTGGGTGACCTCACACAGTGCGACACAACGCGCCCGACCTAATGATGCCACAAGGGAGCCAACGAAAAACGGGCCACCCGAACATGCACAAGGCACCCGGGTGATCACAACTTAGCAAAACTGATATGGGCACCCTCGAATGAAATGGCCCGACCTGAACACGCCTGGTCAGGTGACCTCAGTACACGGTGCGACACATCACGCCCGACCGAACGATGCCACAAGGGAGAAAACAGCAAACAGGCCACTCGAATGTGCACAAGGCACCCAGGTGGTCACAACTTAGCAAAACTAATACGGGTGCCCTCGAATGAAATAGCCTGACCTGAACATGCCCGATCAGGCGACCTCACACTGTGTGATAGGGCGCGCCCGACTGTATGATGCCACAATTGAGAAAACGGCAAACGGGCCACCCGAACATGCACAAGGCACTCGGACGGTCACAATTTAGCAAAACTGATATGGGCACCCTCGAACGAAATGGCCCGACCCAACTGGAACGCGCCCAGTTGGGTGACCTCACACGACGCGACACAATGCACCCAACCGAATGATGCCACAAGGGAGAAAACGGAAAACGGGCAACCCGAACGTGCACAAGCGACCTAGGTGATCACAACTTAGCAAAACTAATGCGAGCACCCTCAAACAAAACATCCCGACCTGAATGCACCCGGTTGGGCGACCTCACACGGTGCGATAGTACGGCGCGCCCGAAAGAACGATGCCACAAGGGAACAAATGGAAAATGGGCCACCCGAACATGCACAAGGCACCCGGGCGGTCACAACTTAGAAAAACTGATACGGGCACCCTTGAACGAAATGGCCCGACCTAAACGCGCCTGGTCGGGCAACCTCACACTATGCGACACGAGGGCACACCCGACCGTGGTTGGGGGCACACATTAAAAGTGAACCAAGGAGTGAGTGCATAACGTCTTTAATATTTTATGAAACTCCTTAGAAGTCCCATCATAACCACCTTCCATCTTCATCACAATGTGATATGTCAAGTAAAGATATCTTATTATGTTACTCCAACCATTCAAAAAGGGGACCCAAGTTAGATTATTATTTATTAAAGGAGAGGACAAAGAAATTAATTTACAAACTGTCACAATAGCGACACTTAGCCCAAACTGTCGCAAGAGAAACACTTAGCCCAAACTATCGCAATACCTATGATCATTCCCAAACTATCGCAATAGTGACGCTTTTGCTCGAACTATCACAATAGCGACGTTTTCCTCCAAACATTGCACTAGCGACACGTAGCTCTAATCTGTCACAATTCCGACGATTTTTCCCAATCTGTCACAATTCCGACGTTTTGCTACAAACATCGCAAGACCGACACTAACTTCTATGTGTCGCAATTTTGACACTTGTCTCCAAACGTCAGTATAGCGACAGTTGTGGGCGGGATTTGAAAAATTGATAAATTTTGGGGATATTTTCGACATTTGGTCAAAAGTGTCGGAACCAAAGTGTCGGAATTTCAGCCAAATGTACTAGTGTGTGGGTTCGACGATGGTGTAGCCAGGGGATTGGTTCCTACTTGTGCAACCCCACCCTATTTAAGATCAGGCGATTCCCTTAAATAATTGTATACTGATATATCTCCTTCTTCATTAACTCGGTCATATTTTCCACTTCGTGTCGTGCTTCCACTTTGGTCGAAGGTCATTCACCCGGTGTGGTGCCACAGCACACCTTTTTCACACAATAGCATCTTAATCAGCAACGGCAAGTTTTGCAGGAACTTACCTCTAAATCCTATGAAGAACCTTCGCTCCGCTTCTGAATAAGACACGAACTAATCAAATGAAAACTCTATTACAAACCCTCCCAAAATACTATCAACCCAGTGGTCCACAGTCCTGGTGATCTTGTTATCATTCTTCTCTAACTATTCAATTAACTCAGGGGTCCACTGCGTGATATGATTGTCTTTCCAGCAGGTATGGAAGTCCACCAATCTTGCCAGCCACTCCTGTAGTTCGTATGCGTAGGATATGAAGAATATTTCATGTATTTATGTAATGATGTACATGTTCTTCCACTCTTTGGTAGTTAACTTCTTAATTCTATTCTCTTTTAGGGAAAAGTCCTGAATCTGTTTTTCAAACCAGTCCTCAAGCTCTGGCTTCAATGGCTGACAATGACCCCGTGGCATTACCCTCTCTCTCTTTCAAAATGCTCCCGATCCCAGCAAGGGAACCATTTGTTGGCTTTAAGGGTCTTGACCCAGGTTCAGTTTTAAGGTTTACCATCAAACCCCTCTACTACTGGCCCTTTCCTCAATGGTCTACTTGCGCAGGTCAAGGTCTCACCCGAAGTAGTATGGGAGGGTGTTGGAACCAGGTTTCCGCACCCTGAGAGAGAGAGGAAGTTAATTGAAGGGGGTTCCTTCAGATCTAATCGACCCGCACTGGAGAAGTACCCTGTTACAGAGATCCTTAACAATGTACCGAAATAATATCTTCAATGAATCTCATACATCAATTTATAGAAACAAGACAATCGAAGCTAACCAGATCTTATGCATTCATCTTCTTATACAATATCGCATCCACGTGTGCATCAATTGATCTAAAAATGAAATTATTTGTTTTGTTGTTCAAAGTATTCATTTCCATTAAATTAAGTGTGCAAAGTGTTTGGATAGTCTTGCAAGTGAAACAAAGTGTTTTTGATAACTGTTTATGAATTATGGTGTGAGGAAGTGTAGTTTTAATTTACTGTTTAACAACTTTAATCTGAATAACACAGTAGAATAACTTCACCATAAACACACAACAACATGATGAGGAATTTCACCCCTCCTGGGCTACATCTGTCAAGTCCAAGGCTGCCAATGGGCATGTCCTTAATGTATTATGATGCTCAAATTGGTAATACAAAGAGAAAAAGTCCTAAAAAAACCAAACCAGCTATGAAAATAAATTTAGAACATAGAAAGAAGCTAAGAATGACTCTAATTTCAACTAAAATAGTGAGGTATAGTCCAATGCAGCTCCATTTCCCTCAAGGCCCTGATGGCTCCCCAAGCTTCTCTAAAGTAAAAATGGCTGAAAGACACCTTTGATGGCTCTACAACCTATTCCAATGGCTCCACAATGCTGATAATACTCGAAATCAAAAAAAAGTCGCTCCAAAAGGTTCAGTAATGTGAAAGTTATGACCAACAGAATTTTTGTCCAATCTGGCTTAAAGAAACTCCACTAATTTTAGAGTAACTGTAGTTAGCTCCGCTACATCTGGCACTAGCACCTAAAAAGGCGGACTCCACTCCAGTTTAGTCATGTGGTTTGGGTGGCAATAAATGTATATGGGTCGGCAGTCACATGGACCATCCGAACTCGTCAGAACTAACTGTTTGAGCCAACGGTTTCGAAACTGTGGCATTAAACCCCATTCGAAAACTCAACCGAAGAACATGTGACCAACAACGTTTTAACCACGACTGTCATAACCACCAGTGTTTAGAGCTAGGGTTCCAAGCTTTGTGGTTCCATGTATAGGGGGCTAGCCCCCTTTTCGCCCCAACCATGACTTCATTAATATTTATATACGCGAAAAGAACCATAGGGTTAAGAATCATAGTGCAGGTGGGTCGGTCAAGCTTGTGGGCTAGCAGCCACCCGACCCAGGGTTGAATCCTTCCAACTCCAAACAATTTTTCCACTATAAAATCTTCAATCCTGGGGCCACGTGGCGGCCTCCGGGAAGGCCACGTGGCGCCCTTTAATTGGCTATGAAATCTGAAATTCAACACAACCTCCAATCCGCAAATGACAACTGTTGAGCCGTGATAGGTTGTTGAAGTAATATTCCATGGAATATTATGTGGAATATTCTTTTTTAAATATTTTTTTAATCAAATTCAACCCAATTCAAACTAGAATTTTTGAAGAAAATTGGGAATTTCAAAATTGAATAACTTTCACATACAGTGTCGGATTTGAGTGTTGTTCATGGCATCAGGATCGTATCGACGAGGCCTATCCATTCGTTCTGGTTTCAACCTATTCTAAGTAGTTCCAATTTTAAGCATTTTCTTCACTTAGGACATGATCAACTGATCACACCTCCCCATTGGGAAGCTTTTGGACCCCAAAATCATTCAATTACCTATTAAGAAGATGAGGGTACAGGTCCCTCACCTTTTCCACCTCAATCCACTTTGCCTTACTCAGTTTGCTTCCGTTAAGACCAACCCGAACATAATCAACATTTCCCCTCCTTGAAGTGAGTGTCCTTCTGTCAAGAATAGCATCCTCTTTCAACTCAACCAAAAATTTTGGTGAGAAATCCTCTATGGATGGTAGTTGAATGTCACTTACATAATCAACAATTAAAGGAGGTTCATACAAACTTAAATTTTCCACATTCACAACAGAATACATTTTCATGTATGAAGACAAATCTAATTGAAAATCATTATTTCCAACTTTTTTAAGGATTTGGAATGGACCATAACGAATAGGCTTGAGCTTTTTACCTTCTCCTTGCATTCTTTCCTTACTAATATGCAACCATACCTCATCCCCTTCTTGAAACTTATGATCAATTATGTGCTTATCATGCCTCTCCTTGTACTTACCTTGACTTTTTTCAAGTTGTTCTTGAACTTGCTGATGAATGAGCTGAATTATTTCAATGAACATGTGAGCTTTGTGAATGTCACTATGACTATCAATGGCCACATCCTTCTCAAGAATGAAATCTAAAGGTGACTTAGGCAAATACCCAAAACAAGCTTCAAAAGGTGAAGTATTTGTAGAAGAGTGCTTGGCCTGGTTGTAAGCATGTTGAATGTAATGAAAATGCTCATCCCAAAGCTTGGGATGCTTGCTGCAATAACCTCTCAAAAGATGTATAATGGTTTTGTTCACTACCTCTATTTTTCCATCTGTTTGCGGATGGAAAGTAGTACTCTTCTTCAACTTGGTGTCCTTCATCTTCCATAAATTGGACCAAAAATTCCCCACAAATCTGGAATCCCTGTCACTAACAATAGAAGTAGGCAAGCCATAATGAACCCATACATGTTGAAAATATAAATCAGTATTTTTTTCAGCAGTTATAGTTTTCTTACATGGCATAAGAATACACATCTTGCTGAAACGATCAACTACTACATAAAGATAATCATGTTGCTTTCTAGATAATGGTAATCCTCCAACAAAATCCATAGAAACACTTTCCCATGGTCTAGAAGGTATCAACAATGGCATATATAAACAAAGATTCCTATTTCTAGGATTTCTTGCAGCACATAATGAACAACCTCTAATGAAACGTGAAACACTATCTACCATGCGAGGCCAATAACAATACCTCTGTAAATGTACCACTGTTTTTCTTACCCCGAAATGTCCAGCTATGAGAGAAGAATGAGCCTCTCTCCTAATGCTTAGTCTCTCCCCCTTTGGTATACATAACTTACCCATATGAAACAGCAAATTATTATGCAAATGATAATCATTCTCCTCAACATGATTCCCTTCACTCAAGTTAGCATACACATCCTTAAAATCAACATCTAATGCATATTGTTCTATGTAGCTGTCATGTACAATAGAATCATTCTTAAGAAAAGTACTAGCACTAATAATAGGCCTTGAAAGCATATCAGCAACCTTGATGTAAATACCTTTCTTGTACCTTATTACCAAGTGAAATTGTTGTAGAAATCCCATCCATTTGAAATGTCGTGACTGTTGCTGCGATTGGAAGTAATGTAAAGGCTGATGGTCAATATGAACAATTGTTTCTTTGCCCATCAAATAGTGTTTCCATTTTCTGACACTTTGTACCAGTGCATAGAACTCTTTGTCATATGTAGGATAATTCACAACAGCACCATTAAATGTCTCAGAATGAAATGCAACAGGCTTACCATGCTGTAAGAGAAGTGCACCCATGGCGTAATCACTAGCATCTGTCTGAATCTCGAATGGCTATCTCAAGTCCGGTAATGCAAGGACTGGAGCTGAACTTATATTCTCTTCCAAAGACTCAAAAGCTTTCTGTTTCTTTCCTCCCCATTGGAAAGCACGCTTCACACTATTCATTGCATGCAGAGGAGCTGCTATGGCAGAGAAGTTAGAAATAAACTTCCTCCAATACTGAGCTGCACCCAAAAAAATTCTTACCTCTGTAATGGATTTGGGAGTAGGCCAATTCACAATGGCTTATAATTTGGAAGGATAAATTCTCAAAGCGCCTCCTCCTACTATGTGTCCCAAATAAACCAAAGAAGTATTTCCAAATTCACACTTTGAAATTTTAAGAAATAACTGATTTTTCTTCAAAATATCAAGTATTTTCTTAACATGCATGACATGCTCTTCTCTAGTCTTGCTGAAAATTAATATGTCATCTAAGTAGACAATAATGAAATCATCAAGAAAAGGATTTAATACATCATCCATTACCCGCATGAAAGTTGCAGGTGCATTGCATAAAACAAACGACATAACAAGCCACTCAAAGAGTCCCTGTTTGGTTTTAAATGTTGTCTTCCAAATGTCACTTTCTGCAATTCTAACTTGATGATAACCACTACATAAGTCTAACTTAGAGAAATATTTAGAATCTTTCAGCTGATCCAATAAATCATCCATCTTTGGAAGTGGGTAACGAGTCTTTACCATTATTTTTTTCAATGCCCTGAAGTCCACACACATGCGCCAACTTCCATATTTCTTTGGAATCAACACTATCGGTGACCCACATGGCGAAGTGCTTGGTATTATGAATCTTTTGTCCAAAAATTCTTTAATTTTCCTCTTGATTTCATCATTCTCCATGATAGACAAACGGTACATGCCGATGTTAGGAAGAGGACAATCTTGATGTAAATGGATCTCATGTTGAATCTCCCTTTTAGGAGGTATACCTGTCGGTTCCTGAAACATCTCATGATGTGCATCAACTAAATCATATAAATCTTATTTAAGCTTGGAATCACAATTTTCAAATGACTCATGATACATATCAACCTTGGGCTTAACCATGAGAAGTACAAAACTCTTGCTAGAATTTACTAGCCTTTTTACCTGTCCCGCATTTACCATCGCTATATTTGTCTTCTTGCGATGTGCTCTGACAATGAAATCCTTGCCATATTTAAAGAGATGATATTTATTTTCATGGCGATGGAAGATCGCTTTCCTGTCAAATAAGTAAGTACTTCCCAAAACAATTCCTGATATATCAAGCGGCACCACATCAAGTTCAACTGTGTCAATAAAGTGTGCAGTTATGGCGAATCGCAATATGCACTTTCTTGAGACTTTTAAGTTTGCATCCTTGCATATCCACCCAAGTGGATAAGGCTTTGGATGTGGAATGGTCTCAAGTTTTAGTTGTTTTACCAAGTCTTCTGATATGATATTTTCTTGTGACCCACTGTCAAACAGTCTGTCAATTTTAGTATGTTTTGAGACTACCCTCACATGGAACAATTCAATTCTTTCTTCCTCATTAGGAGCTTGTACATGACAGTTTGAAGTACTAGTGCTTGCTTTAGTTTCATTTACCTTTCCCTTCATACTTTTCAAACCCATGGCTGCAATTTTGGTTTCATCCCCTAAATCATCACCTAAATCTTGTGGTGTAGTTGTAGTAGCTACAGTTTTCTTCTTTCCCTTGTTTTTGTTAAACTGATTTATTTCTTCAGGATGTAATTTCCAACAGTTTTTCTCTTCATGGCCCTCTCTTGAACAATGTTTACAAATTAATTTTTCACGCTCTTGTTTTATAGATGAATTCTTTTTTCCTTTTCCCTTAAAGGTTTTATCTTTGTTCTTCCCTTTGAAAGGCTTGTATCTACCCTCATCAAAAGTGTTTCTCCCTCTAGCCTCTAAATGCATAGCTTGTACACAAACTTCATCTAGACTGGTAGGATTGAACATAAGGATAGTATGTTTAAGGTAACTGTGCAAACCACCTATATATTTCAGCAAATTATCTTGACTTTGTAAGTCCACCCCTAATAAGAGTGCTCTTCTCCTAAATTCTTGGGTATAGTCCTGCACATTCTGTCCCTTAAGCTGTCTAAAGTTTTTCAAATTCATTATAACCTTTTGTATATGAGATAAAGGATAAAATTGCTTCTTGATTGCAATAATAAATTCACTCCATGATAAAGTAATCTTACCATGTTTCTTGATTTCATCCTTGGTCTTGGCTTCCCACCATACCAATGATGCTCCATCCATTCTTAGCGAGGCTAGTCGTATCTTGGTGTCGTCATCATGAAGGTTCTGAATCCTTAAATAAACTTCCAATTGTCTGATCCAATTGTCTAGTTTCTCTGCATTGACTTCACCGTTAAACATGGGAAATTCAAATTTGACATCAAGATTTAATAAAGGATTTTTACCAGTGGTTTTCGACTTATGAGACTGATTTACTGAAGTCGAGGAAGATGATGTTGAGGAAAAGAATGAAGATGGAGATATTGGATCACCATTTCCTCCATGTCCTTTCTTAGACTGATCATTACTCTTCTTTCCTCCTGAGGAACCCTCTCCTTCTTTTTGGTTTTAGACCGTTCTCCAGCAATCCTATCATTTCTTTCTTGATAGAGGATCCTTACCTCCAAGAAAGCTTTCCAGAATACCCGTTCTTCTTCCTTGGGATCCATCTCTTCAGGAGCTTCTCCTTCTCTTGAAGACATGCTTGTAGCTACTTCTAAGGATCTTGGAGGTGGTTCTTTGACCCTTCTTGGTTGTGGATTAGTTTGTGCACTAACCAAGTTTCCTTCACCTCTCTTGAGTTTTAGCCTAGTAAGCATCAAAACTTGCAAACAAATGACTTAATCTTTGCACAAAAAAAATATTGAGTAAAAAATCTAGCTTCTAAGGCTCTAATCTTGAGCTCTGATACCAATTGATCTGGAAATGAAAGTGATTTTTTTGTTGTTCAAAGTATTCATTTCCATCAAATTAAGTGTTCAAAGTGTTTGGATAGTCTTGCAAGTAAAACAAAGTGTTTTTTATAACTATTTATGAATTTTGGTGTGAGGGAGTGTTTTTTTAATTTACTTTTTAACAACTTTAATCTGAATAACACAGCAGAATAACTTCACCATAAACACACAGCAACATGATGAGGCAGTTCACCCCTCCTGGGCTACATTTGTCGGGTTTAAGGCTCCCAATGGGCGTGTCCTTGATATATTATGATGCTTAAATTGGTAATACAGTGAGAAAAAAGGCCTAAACAGACCAAACTAGCTGTGAAAATGAATTCAGAACACAGAAAGAAGCTAAGAATGACTCTGATTTCACCTAAAACAGTGAAGTGTAGTCCAATGCAACTCCATTTCCCTAAAGGCCCTAATGGCTCCCCAAGCTTCTCTAAAGTAAAAATGGCTGAAAGACACCTATGATAGCTCTGAAACCTGTTCCAATGCCTCCAAAATGATAAGAATACCCAAAATCAAAAAACAATTCACTCTAAAAGGCTCAATAATGTGAAAGTTATGACCAACAGAAGTTTTGTCCAATCTGGCCTAAAGAAACTCCACTAATTTTGGAGTAACTGCAGTTAGCTCCGCTACATCTGGCACTCGCACCTAAAAAGGCAGACTTCGCTCTAGTTTAGCCATGCGGTTTGGGTGGAAATAAATTTTTATGGGTCAGCAGTCACATGGACTATCTGAACCCGTCAGAATTAACTGTTTGAGCCAACGGTTTTGAAACCGTGGAATTAAACCCCATTCGAAAACTCTACTAGAGAACATGTGACCAACAACGTTTTAACCACGACTGTCATAACTGTCAGTGTTTAGAGCCAGGGTTCCGAGCCTTTTGGTTCCATGTATAGGGGGCTGGCCCCCTTTCCACCCTAACCATGACTTCATTAAACTTTATATACACAGAAAGAAGCATAGGGTTAAGAAGCACAGTGCGGGCAAGCCGGTCGGACCTGTGGGCTGGTGTCCACCCGACCCGGGGTCAAATCCTGCCAACTCCAAATAATTTTTCCACTATAAAATCTTCAATCCTAAGACCACGTGGCAGCCTCTAGGAAGGCCACATGGTACCCTTTAATTGGCTATGAAATCTGAAAGTCAACACAACCTCCAATCCGCAAATGACAAGTGTCGAGTCATGATAGGTTGTTGAAGGAATATTCCATGGAATATTCTGTGGAATATTCCATGGAATATTCTGTGGAATATTCCCAAAATATTCTATGGAATATTCCTATAATATTTTGTTGAATATTCTTTTTTAATATTTTTTAATCAAAGTCAACCCAAGTCAAACTGGACTTTTTGAAGAAAATTGGAAATTTCAAACTTGAATAACTTTCACATACAGTGTCGAATTTAAGTGACGTTCATGGCATCAGGATCGTATCGACGAGGCCTATCCAGTCGTTCTGGTTTCAACCAATTATGAATAGTTCCAATTTTGAGCATTTTCTTCACTTAGGACATGATCGCCTGATCATCAATAGATATAAATAACATAAAGTGTAGCCAATAATCATAACACATAATACTCAGATATCCCAAACAATCTTCTCATTCATTAATATCTAGATCCATCTTACAAACTCTATCTACTAGCCTGCGCACACAATCAGCAGGGTCCGCACACAAGAGGAGTCAGGGTCTCTGCACACACAGCCAGCAGGAGCCCTTACCCATACAATCAACAAAAAATCCACAAGTTTGTATCCAAGATTTTTCCTAAACTTAGCCTACTCTAGACTCGATTTAACTATCTATTTGTAACGTATTAGCCTGCGATATTCTATGGTCTGCAAACTATGGTTTGTGGACTCTCGGTCTACCCCGCGACCCATTACAATTTATTGGGGACTTTTACCTGCCCCAAAGCCCCTGCGCTAGACTAGATTATTACAAAATATTGCAAAAAATGTTCTACAATTGCTGCCAAGGGACCCTGCTCTAACACCACTTTTTTACCAACCACTACTGCTGCAAACAAGTTGTCTCCCACTTGGCTTCTAGACAAAAGTAGGCTTCCCTCACAAAATAACAACATTTCAATGATATTTTTTTGTTGCATCATGTGCAACCACTCATCACAAGTTAATTTTTCTTCATCAAAGTTGATATCAACATTTTCAATTGTTCTATCCACCAAACCAATTGTTTCTCCATTGGTAGATTTATTTATTCCAAACTTAATTGTTGTTAGATCACGCACTACTTCATGGGTAGTTCCAACTTTTGCTTCATAACTTGTTGTTACAATGGTTGCTTCAACCTTCAATTCTTCATCAAAAATGGCACGTTCCATATTTCCACAATAAGTCCTTGTTTAAGAAAATAGACCACAAATTTCATCAACATAATTTTGATCCACTCTATGGTAGGATATCCAAGCACGCATGTGCTCATTAAGAATTTCAACTTCACCAAATTCATTAGTTGATGTTGAATTCACGAAATATGCACTTTCAGCTTCTTAAACCATTACGTCATATGATGAACTATGTTTATCATTCTCAAAATTAAATTTCTCAACCTCTTATGCAAAGAGGTCATCATTAGCTTCAACATCCATGTTACATTGTAGTCCTCAAGCATGAATATGTTCTTAATATGATTCACGCTCAAAGGATTCAACTTCTCTCACTGTAATATTTTATGTGTCTTCTTCATCCATATGCACATCTGCATAATGGGTTTTACTTTTACAGTATCTTTGACCATCATCCACATTTAAGAGCAATTTTCTAAGATATTGTGTTTCCCTAGAAAATTTTTTATTTACTTTCAGACCTGTCTCTCACTTCTCTATAGATTCTTCAATAGACTATGAAACAACTTGTTATTGCATGTCACTTTCCTTTGAACCAAATTCAGCTTCCAGGATCTTCCATTGTTTCTAGGAAGATGTAGCTTTTCCTACCTTGCACAAAAATTCTCATCCAATGCATGTTTTATAACATCCAATACTAAAGCATCACATACTTCATCATATGGGTTTTATACCAATAATCAATCAACTCTTTACATCGAATAAATTTTTTCATTTCGACAACCAAAACATCAAAAAATTTACTAGTAAATTTTGGAAATGTTACCAAATCCATCCTAATCCATTCATCCTTGAACTTTTCTGTTTCATATGCTCGTATTTTAGATTCCTCGACTACAGCGAGAACCTCTATGAGCTCTTCAAAAGAGTTTGGTTGTTCCTTTTGATTTCTTTTCTTGGTTTTCTTTTGTCTTTCTTTGCGACCCATTGTTGTCGCATTTATTATGTCTTTTGTCTCTTTTTATATCGTCCCCAAAAAAAAATATGGTGTTTAATATGTGACCACGTAAGTTACAATCTTCATTGGATTGATGTATGCTTATCATATAGAGGGACGTTTTTGAACCAAAAACATTGTCATTCTTGAAAAACAAAGAAAAATTACAAACGAACACACCTTTTTAGAGCCCGAAAATCCTGTTAAAATAAAGCCCCTTTTGTTTTCTAATTCTCTTTTAATAAAAAGAATAAAAATAATCATTATATAATGATCTCGCAAAAGCATGTGAAAGCACCTTTTTTCTTACAATAAAAAATGCCTTTATAATCCTTTATAAACTTTTATAGGGCTTCCCCTCTTAATAAACCACATGTCAAAAAATATCCACGCAACATGTCCTCCAATAATATGTGTAGACATGTAGATGGATCACAAGCCTATATAGTTGTTGTAGAGGTAAATCCCCTTTGCGAACAGAGATGATCCCTACTAGCCCAGATCGAGTCTAGCAACAATCGTAACATGCTATGGCGCAAGTTCCTAATTGCAATAAACCAAATCGTGAAGAAGGCCTACCTCAAGTCCAACGTTGTCATTTGTAGAGGAGATGATTCTCCCGTTTCCTTGCTCCGGCAGATCACAATCCTTTCACTCACCACGATCAAACACCTACACACACAAGAAACACGACAAACACAAGCGTAAAACCCGATATATGCAATTATGTATCAGTCAGAGAAGACACAACTCATGATCATAATGAACAATATGAGTGGAACCATAACCAATAGTCGCTTATCATTAATTCAACAAAGGAAAATACAACCTGGCTCTCACTCTAAATTCTCCTTTGGTGGGTCATCAGTGGAACACGTCTCAGTAAAACTTGTCAGGAATGGGGACAAGCCTCTCTCTTCGATCGTCAATCTCCTTGCTATGGATTTGGCACTATGAAGACTATCAAAGCTCTTGCAGCATTATAAAGGCTCTTGGAGATTCTTGGAGACTCTTGGAGACTCTTGGAGATTAGCTTGCAAAGGGAAATGGCAAGCTTATATAGATGGTGGAAGAGGAGTTGGGATCCCTATAATCATGGGATTGGCCCTATCCTCAAGGAAGCTTCCATGAGAGGTGGAAAACTACTTCCTCTACATGGAAATCCGGAGCCAAACGTCCCAACTCAATTTAGAGACCAGTTCAGGAGTTGGTTGGAGTCAATCTTCCGCCATTTATTTTTTAAAAACACCCTTTATTAAGCATGGCACAAGTGTGACTCTGAGACAGAGCACTAATTGGCGCACCCTCTTTGAAGGATTTCCCCCATTGGTGCGGGTATAACACAGGCTATTCGCGCCAAGGGTGAAAAGACTATTTTTAGGGTTTTTCACCAGGAGATGTCTTCAGGGGAATGAAAGTCCATGTCTAGGGGAATGCCATGAAAGTGTTTTCAGGTTATGTTACTACTCACAGGTCACGGATTAAGCCCTCCAATGTGCGGGATGGGGAATTGTAGGGATGGTGACAAATTTTTGTGTAACAGATGCCCCCTAAAGCATAAGGCCCGAAAGAGAGAGAGGGGTGAAATTCTTTACAAGAACGTGTCCAACTGAAAACACCGCTATCGGAAAACCTGTGTAGAGAAGTACAATTGATATCTCAAATACATGATACATATGTGGTATGGGCGCAACCATCCATAACAGAGTATACAAGAATCCAGATCCAAGGCATGGACACAGCCATCCAATAAGGATCGATAAAAGACTTAGGTATGGTCGCAGCCATCCAATCAGTGAGTCATGTAACCAATCATAATAATCCACAAAATTACAGCCTGGATTCTAACGAATGAAATCCAGGGTCTTGCGCTCCATCTCGACCCGAACAAAGTACAATTTCAAGCATGCGAATAAGTGAATTGAAGTCGAACATGCAAGAACATCGCCTGATTACCAGCCAATGATGAAAGTTGTTAACAGACACGATAGGTACCACCAATAATGACAATGGCCCTCAAGGTACTATAGGTACAATCTATGACATGTGAATCAGTGAGCTGGCGTCGAACACCCATAGAATCACTCGATCGGAGGCCAATGATGAAAACCTCACGTCGAACACGAAGAACCTGCCATTGAGGCATGCAGTCTCCAAGGTACCAGAAGGGAGTCTCTAGATCAACTTCCTAAATAATGAGCTCAAGTCGACAGGAAGTGACCTTGATCAAAGGTGGGCCATAGTGTTTCCCACATCATCGACACGAGACCGAGGAGTATAATGTTTTTGTGAATCAAGATCAGATGAGAATCAGAGGAAGGTTGAAATTTTGCAGAGGTCAACTTCTCTTGAACATATTGGCGGCACGACAGTGGATTTGGCAGTATTTTACATCAAAAGATCAAAGGTCATGATGACGAGGCAAAGAGCAGATGAGAGGTCAAAAGGGATCACCCAAACCCACGGAGGCAAGCAGAAAACGAGATGAAATATCCCCAACCCAACACAAATGCAGACAAGTGCCATTTTCAAGAGCGACATACTGCCGACATGACGATGATACCGGTTCCATTTTTCCCCCACCATTTCTGGCGAGTACCTCTTTATTTTTACACAAGCTTGAAGAGGATACCATATGCTTGTCATATAAGTCCGTCCTTTGGACGAATCCATCCTAGTACATTTAACGAGCCCTAGGAAGGAGGAACTCGAATATCGTCATTACGACTGAATCCAATGTCATCAGGGTTTAACGAGTCTAACAAAGGAAGAACTCAACATCTTTTCATGTTTAGAGAGTTTGAAAAGACAGCAGAAAAGTAAACTCCAATGGTCCCTTTTCGTAAATAGTTTCTCAGATCCGAAAAGGTAGAAAAATATGTCTGAGAAAATCTCCTAGTTGCAATAGGCTAGGGTATTCATTTTTCATAAGTAATCTATCCCAGCCTGAAAAAGGGGTAAACGTATACTGGGTAGATGTCGTTTCGCAGCCACTTTAACGAGATCAAAACGATAAGAAACTCGGCAATATTTTCATGTTTAGGGAGTCAGAAAAGAGCTGAAATTTGACTCCTCCTGGAGGAACGAGTGGTATAAAGGGTAGCAACTCGTTCTGGTAATGGTGGAACTTCTCAGAACAAGAAAAGGTTAAGAGGCTAGCTAACAAGACCACTCATTGCAGCGGTTCCTCAGGAATGGTTAAAACAACCAAGTGAAGGCATATGATCAGCCAAGAAAATAGTGACAATGGAGTGAGAAAACCAAGACTCATCTGGCAAAAATAGGCTGATAAAATGGCAATCACAAGAGGTAAAATGGGAAAGGTTTCATTTTTACACAAGCTCGAAATCAGAAAACTTTGCTTGAAGTTGGTTTCATTTTCACACAAGCTTGAAACAAAGATAAACTATGCTTGAAACCAGTTTCATTTTTACACAAGCTTGAAATGGAAACAAATTATGCTTGAAAAAATAAGCATGCCTTGAGCATGGTGACTCAATTAGAGGTACATGCCCCCCAAGCTTCAGTCCATATGTAAGGCAGATGGAGTGAAGGTTCAAGTTACGAGACCAAGAGAAAGACTCGACTAGGATTTTACGAGATCTAATCAAAGACTCGAATTGAACAAGAACGTGTTTCATTATCTTAACGAGGTTGACACATTAAAAGAACTATCCTCAGGAAACCTTGTTTCATGGTTTAAGGAGCTTGACACAAGAAAACAAACTATGCTCCGACCAGCTTGTTTCATTTTTTAAGGAGCTTGACACAAGAAAACGAATTGTGCTCTGACGACCTTGTTTCATTTTTCAAGGAGCTTGACACAAGAAAATGAACTCTTCTCCAACGACCGGACCCGGTTTCATTTTTTAAGGAGCTTGACACAGGAAAATAACCATGCTCTAACAACCTTGTTTTATTTTTTAAGGAGCTTGACACAAGACAAGGAAATCTGCTCCCAACATCCTTGTTTCATTTTTTAGGGAGCTTGACACAAGACAAGGAACTCTGCTCTGACAACCTCATCATAATGAACAAGAAGTCATCGCTTCCAAGAGTTCCACTCTCGATGGAAGGAAAACATCCTGGAAGTCAGGACTCAATGCCCCCAGCACTTGATGCACAATGGCACTATCACTGAGTACAGGCACGGGGTAGGTAGCCACATAGTTGACCTGCGGTGGGGCAGATACAACGGGTGGATAATAACCAGGAAGGGATGATGGCGGGCCAGCTACCACATCAGGACCAAAGAATGAAAGCTGATCAATGGTCACGATCCATCCTTCATGTGGAAAACAGACCACATGAAAAAGGAAGGAGACAAGCGCTCCCATGGCATAGGTGTAATCGCACCCCAAAAGCAGATTGAAATCCAAGGAGCCTGGAACAACCATCACATCCATATGGATGGTTTTACCTCCCAAAGTAACAAGTAACCTTGGAAGGATCCCCAATGGTTGACTAGTTCTTCTGTTGAATTTCAACAAATTCTGCGTAACAGGCACAAGCTGCGGTGAACCGAAAGCTTGCCAAGTAGTTGAGGATAGAACATTAACAGACGCGCCTTCTTCTATAATGGTGCTGGGTATGATCAGACCAAAAGCCTGTACTGTGATCTCGAAAGGCACATAAGATGGAAGGCGGTATCCCAGAAATCGATTCCAATCAAAGGAAGCAACCAAACTACTCGGAGGGGCTACCATCGAACTGAGATGGTCTTCCCATAGTGTTATGATAGAAGAAGGAGCATCCTCCATGACCTCCATCTCAAAGGCGGGAGGAATATCCTCCGGGACCTCCATCACGGGAGGTGGAGGAGAAACTTCTTGGGGTATAGGGACAGCAGAATCTTTCTCCAAGTCCGAAGAATCTGAAGAAAAAATAAGAACCTGAGGGATGTGAGATCCACTCTCGACGGAAAAGACCTGGTGCACTGCAGACGGGGCCAGCTCAACCGATCCCATGACTAATGTTTGGTCGGGAATGGATTCCTGAATTTGAATTTCTGGGGGAGTCGGATCGACCAAGGATAACTCTTGACCAATCATAGGATCAACTGGTGGAGGACTCAAAGAAAGTTGTTTGTAACCAACTGAGAGGCATGGTGTAGAAACAGTTGAGCTGTCCAAAACTCGTTTGGCTTCATCCATATATGGACAAAGGTGAATGGCATGGTGCCCTTCACACAACTTACAGGGATTGGCAAGCTTACGCTGCTTCTTAAGAATTTTACCAATACTAGCTGAAGACGTGCCCCCAACCTGACTCTCAGAAGCCAAAGGCAATGGCGGAAGATCGTTGGACCATGCTTCGAGCACCTTGGGAATGCCAGGGCAGTCTTGAAGGAGATGGTTTCTTTTGCACAACATGCAAGGGAACTTGAATTTCCGCGGAGGGTTGGAAGGTTTATCAAGAGGAGATGTTTCAGAAGTACTAGCTGCACTTTTAGCCTCTCGCTTATCAGACTTCTTCTTCTTTGTCTTCTTCTTCTTCTTCTTCTTCTTAGCCACCTGGTTACTCGAATCCAGACTTTCACCAGGCGAAGTAGAAGAGGAGGACGCAGAAACAGGTGAAGAAGGGGAGAGGTCCACCTTGGAATCAACATGACGTTGCTCAGGTGGAGGAACTGATTGAACAGTAGCCGAGACATTCGGGACCACAGAGGTTGAAAACAACCAAACAGGCAACCCAACAGTTAACCCAGGAAGGGACAACGTTGCCATATAAGGAGCGCCAACATTTCCAAAAGGAGGAAAATGACCAGGATTCCCATCGGAGGGGATTCCTTGGTTGGTGAACTCCGGAAAAGTTGCCATCAACAACTCAAAACCGCACACGGGCTAAAAACCAAGGCACACAATCAAACGGCCAACAAGCAAACTCTAAAAGGGCATGTGATCGCAGGTGATTTATTTTACCACATTGAAACTTAGAAACTTCACCGTTTCATGTTTTAAGAGTCAAGAAACGGATGAAATATGACTCTATCTCTTTCATTTTTGAAGCAAGCGTGAAAGGACAAGCGCTTGGTGATATTTTCAAATTTAAGGAGTCAAATAAGATCAAAATGACTGCTCAGGAATGCTAGGCAAAGGGTGTACCAAATAACCGTGAACTGCAATATACACCTTGGTTTCAAAATGAAAGAGAAATCAACCAAGGACTTAACGTACGTGCAGTAACTTCCATCGTTGTCCAAATACGGGTATAGGCTACAAGATCAAATTTTCTTCATGGATAAAGGATAGAACTTGTGTGGAGTTCTTTATATACGCCTACATTTATATTTGAAGACTAGTGTCACCAGCCAAGAGGTTAACGATACCATTAGGTTTAAAGACGCTGGCATTTCTACCACCTCTAAATACTTAATAATGTGTTTCCAATGTTGCCTTATAGATTGGACAATGATGGTTGATCTTCAATTATGTCTCGGTTTCAAGGCCCTACCGCATGTCATATGACAATCTCCTATATGCAGCTATATGAGAAAAGAAAACTTTTCAATTCGATGAATGCTATCTAGTTAAGGGAAGAGCTTCAAAGAATGATGCAACAACAACAACACTGAAAACGAAACTTTTTCCAAACTAGATGACTTTCACTATCCAAAAGTAATATAAAACATCCAATGATGCGAATAATGCAATGTGATCTATGCAAAATCCTCTTTTTGAAAACTATGCAATTGTAATCTATGCAAAATTTCCTTTTTCTTTTCAAATGATAAGAATGCACTCAATGCATTTTTCGATGAAATGAGAATCTACTTAATGCATGCTTTTAATGAAAGAGAGTGCACTCAAAGAAAATTTTAGTTTTCAATCATTAAACAATGTGATCTAAGTTCAATGATAAATATCAAAACTACTTTTCAATGCAATGTGATCTAATGCATTCTAACGAAAAGCAAAATATGAGACGAAAACTAAAAGAACGCAAATCTCCTTGATGAATGCAAAAGAGATGTAAACAAACACTAAGAATGCAATCGTTGTTTCGAACACTTTGTCACGAAATCCCTCAAAAGATTGACAAAACACAAAGAGGACTTCCAAAGCATGAGATCAAAACAAGGCATTTATTCCCTTTTACGTCAAACAATCATGGAAATAAGACATTTCAAACAATGAGCAATGTAATCTATGCTCATATAGTGAAAAGACCGGAAGGGAAAGACACACTGGTGAAGGATTTAGGGAAAAAATCTCAATTTCCATACACCCTGAAATCGGCACGACTTTGTCATTGACAACTAGCGCCAACTGGCGCGACTTGCTCACTAACAACTAGCGCCAATGCCCAATTGGCGCGGGTTGCTAACTAACAACAAGCGCCAATGCCTGAAAATGAAAAAACAAAGGATTTCTCCCAACCAAGACCAGACTCACCACTTCAAGCAGAATCTCCAAGACTCAAATGAACCATGTAATCTAGGCTCAAAGCGAGACAAAGCAGAATTCGAATGAGGAAGAAACCAATCACTCAAATAACGCAATAAAACGATAGACAACCACCAAACGAATGCAGATAAGCAATCACAAAGCTGACTGAACAGATAGAAACCACAAACTCCCAAAGGAGGCTCGATGCACAATAGCACCTAGATACCCTAGGGCTAAAATGTAAAATCGATATAAACAGGCAAACAAGAAAAGGATGAAAGTCACATTCAGTCAAACAAGGCTCCAGAACACTCAAGCAATTGAAAAAAAGAAACCAAAATCACAGATCAAGCTTAGAAAGCTCAAAACCAAGCAAACCCTAGCACCTTTCAGCATTGGCGCGACTGTCAGGCTAAAACTAGCGCCATGACAGGATTGGCACGGGTAGTAAACTGGCAACTAGCGCCAATTGGAGTGACTGTCAAGCTATTAAGCGCACCAGTCAAGTTTGCTATGAAAAAATAAAAATAAGCAATCCAAGAAGCAGAACAGTGATGTTGGGGCTCAAACCAAAAGCCAATCTCACGAAAAGAGCCAGCCAAAAGAGCTGATCAAGAAGGCAAAGTCAAGAATCGACCGAAAGACAAGACAATACTCCAAGTGTTCAGTTCATAAACTAAACCGGAGATTGACTGAAGCAGCATTCATCTACTTTCGCTAATGCAGAGCAAGAGCGTTTCGAAGGCTATCTGGCTAACTTCAGGCTCCGTCTGTAGTTTATAAAGCAAACAAAAAGCTAACTCCCTAGTGGAGTCGCCAATTTTTTGTAGAGGTAAATCCCCTCTATGGACAGAGGCGATCCCTACTAGCCCAAATCGGGTCTAGCAACAATCGTAACATGCTATGGCACAAGTTCCTAATTGCAATAAACCAAATCGTGAAGAAGGCCTACCTCAAGTCCAATGCTGTCGTTTGTAGAGGAGATGATGTTCCCGTTTCCTTGCTCCGGCAGATCACAATCCTTTCACTCACCGCGATCGAACACCTACACACACAAGAAACATGACAAACACAAGCGTAAAACCCGATATATGCAATTATGTATCAGTCAGAGAAGACACAACTCATGATCATAATGAACAATACGAGTGGAACCATAACCAATAGTCGCTTATCATTAATTCAACAAAGGAAAATACAACCTGGCTCTCACGCTGAATTCTCCTTCGACGGGTCGTCAGCGGAACACGTCTCAGTAAAACTTGTCAGGAATGAAGACAAACCTCTCTCTTCGATCGTCAATCTCCTTGCTATGGATTTGGCACTATGAAGACTATCAAAGCTCTTGCAGCATTCTAAAGGCTCTTGGAGATTCTTGGAGACTCTTGGAGACTAGCTTGCAAAGGGAAATGGAAAGCTTATATAGATGGTGGAAGAGGAGTTGGGATCCCTATAATCATCGGATTGGCCCTATCCTCAAGGAAGCTTCCATGAGAGGTGGCAAACTACTTCCTCTACATGGAAATCCAGAGCCAAACGTCCCAACTCAATTTAGAGACCAGTTCAGGAGTTGGTTGGAGTCAATCTTCCGCCATTTATTTTTTAAAAACACCCTTTATTAAGCCTGGCGCGAGTGCGACTCTGAGACAGAGTGCCAATTGGCGCGCCCACTTTGAAGGATTTCCCCCATTGGCGTAGGTATAACACAGGCTAGTCGCGCCAAGGGTGAAAAGGCTATTTTTAGGGTTTTTCACAAGGAGATGTCTTCAGGGGAATGAAATTCCATGTCTAGGGGAATGCCATGAAAGTGTTTTCAGGTTATGTCACTGCTCACAGGTCACGGAATAAGCCCTCCAATGTGCGGGATGGGGAATTGCAGGGACGGTGACAAATTGTTGTGTAACAATAGTGCTATTCTAGAATCCTCCATTATTATGAGCAATTGTGGAAGTCTCCAATCACTCAAGTCTTAACCTTAAAATAAGAATAAGAATAAGAATAATAACAATAATAACAATAAGAATAAGAATTACAAGATTTTTGAAACTTGTAAACTTACCCTCTTTTAATAAACTCAGCCTCTAACAAAAGTATTTCTTTAAATCCCTTTCGAATAAAAACATGTATGTGTGTGGAATCGTCGCACTATTTCTCCTTTAGGATTGCATTGATCCCCTTCAGGAATTTTTTTAAAAAGCTCTACAAGTGGATTTGACTAATGGCCTTCTTCTCTTAATATGGTGGAAACTCTACATGTCGCTCACCTCCTTCAATAAACCTTATAAGATCCTATAACTCAATTGCATCTATAATACTAATATATGATGGAAAGGCAGACGAGGAAAACACAAAATACATAAAAAAAAACGTGAGGTACTCTTCAATTACTCTATTAAACACAAAGCTGATTCATATTACATCTATTGGGATACGACTCGTCTCTCATCTTACAATGACCCAGGACAAGTATATAATCACCAAACTTGCTAAAACCATAGATATATAAACACCAAACTTACTAATATGAAATCACACAAACTCTAACTAGACTTGACTCTTCTCCGACTAAATATTTCATGCAAAGTCACATACGACTTGACTTGCTTTTTCTTATACGGAATAATTACTATTTCTAACGAGAACCTTGAGATTCATGTAGAGTAATGGAATTTGAGAAATAAATCTTCATGACCTGCTGGTATGATAAAAAACTATGAACATCATAGTAAAAAGTAACCATATATGAGAGGTAGAGTCATTATGTCTAATTGGTTCGTAGATGAAAAGTATCATAAATAATATTGATGAAGGGGCGTTGTCATGTTTGTCATGTGCCCACGTGCTTGCATGTGATCTCCTATGGACCACCCTCCACTTCTTGATGCCTACGGTTCCTCAATTGCCTCTTTCATGGAGATCTCAAGTTTAGATTCCAGAGTCCTTCCTGTGTCAAAATTTCCTCCTCCTTACAAGAATTTCTTATACAATCCCCCACTTAGGAAATTTAACGAGGCAGGTGCCTGCAACAACAGAGGCAAGTTCGTTGTTATCGTTCATGGTAAAAGGAAAACGATAGCAGTGTTGTGTAAGTTCGTGGTTATCGTTCATGGTAAAAGGATAACGATAGCAGTGTTGTGTTTCTAGAAGAAAATACCTTGGGATGGCAATACAAGCTCAGCTCTGAGCTGAGATTCCCTCGTGTACTTGCACTGCAGTTTCACCTTTTGGTATTCACAGCAAGCCCACGGGTAGCTTGGGTTAATGAACCTCCCGAAATGAGAAGAATCGAACTGTTCTCAGAAAAATGCTTGGATGGAAGAGGTTACGAGGAGCAATGGCTAAGAGGGCCAGGATTCACTACATTTAGTGCAATTAACTTCGTTAACTATGGTCTGGTAATCGACTAAGAGTGATCGACCAGGTTTACTATGTAATTAAATATGTTTATAATGGTTCGTTAGGTTTACTACGATGTCTTAATGTTTATAATTAAGGTTAGTGCGTTGATTATTGTATTCCTATGTTTATTTTTAAAATTCATGTATTGATGACACTCAAATATGTTTATAATGGTTGGCTGCTTTATGTTATATTGATTATTGTATTTTATGTTGATCATATGGAATTTTCATTAGTTAATGACATTTATTTGAGACACTTTAAAGTACACATATGTTTGTTATTTGTTTAATGTTTTGTATGGGGCTGTGTCTATTCGAATTAAAGTCAATAACAATAACATGTTATTAGCCTATTTGTTATTTGTTATTGTTATTAACCTATTTGAATTAGAGTCAATAACATGTTCTAACATGTGGTTCTATTTTTCTAATATTTTAATGAAGAAAAAGCAATTGCAAAATATAATAATAATCAAAACATATTAATATTAATATATTTAATAGGTTGTTTATAAAATTAAAATATTAATTAAAAATAATATTTTATAAATAACATATTAAATATTCATAAAAATATGTTTTAATTATTTATTATTTTTTTTAATTGTTTTTCTTTCATTGAAATAGTTGAAAAATAAAAAATAAAACCACATCTTAGGAAATGTCATTTAATTAGACTAACTCTAATTAAAATAGTAATGTTTTACTTTTGTGTGTTCCTGAGGCTGCTACGCACAACAGATCAGCGCGTGCCTTAGCTGCTCACCTTTCTTGCCACCATGGTCACTGGAGGGAGATCTGAATCCCTCCCTCTTCCTCTGGAGGTGAGTGCATTCAAGTCCTTGGTGGCCTCTTGCAACAAACGACCTCCTTCAGCAATGCAGTAGAAATTTGGAAAAAAAAATGGACAGTATCCCCTCGGTGGCTCTCCCAGAAGAAGAAACATGCAGATCTGCCCTAAATCTCACAAAGAGAGGCCTCATAGGGCAGTTCACAGGCCTCTGGCCATCACCCAAAGCAGTGGAAGACTCAGTGCATAGGAACTAGATCCCATTAAACAAAGAAGGTATCAAAATTTATTTTGTCAGCAAAGGCCTCTTTTTGTTTGTTTTTGAAAGTGTAGAGGATATAAGTCTGATATTTAGTAATGGCCCATACTTCATGGGGCCGCATGTAATATCCCAAAAGGGAGAATGCAGTACTACTAAAACACAATATAAGAACTGCAGCATAGTAAACAATAAATCTAAATACACATCATAATGCATAGAAATAACTAAGCCATTTTATTATATAGGAGGTGAAAAATCAAGTAAAACAGTGCTCAAAATATGAGACACTCAAGCCAAAGGGATGGCCTGGAATGACCCTGCAATGATCCCACAAGAGGGACTGCGTAACTGTTGAACTGCTGGAAGGTAAACTATGATGTCCCTACTACAACTGTTGGGACTACAACTACCTGAAAGACAGAAAGTCAGATCTAGGCAGAATGGGAGATCCAATGATGCTGAAAATAGAGATCTAGGCTCTATGATAGATACCCAAGATAACACAGAAAGGGTTTCTCAGATCTGTCAATCTAAGAAAACCACCCTCTTAGGGCTTCACATATACACTCCTGGGTATGCATATCTGAAGCTAGACCTGATGATATGATGGCTACAATGATGCACAATCAAATCTATGCAAGAAGGGTTGATCCCTCCACTAGATCCTTGGGCTAAAAGCTCAAGATCTAGCTCCTCCAATATCCTCCACTGAAAATAGTTGTTGGATGAACAAAAGCCTTAGAAAACTGCGCTGTTAGAGAGGGAGGCTCAATAGCCTGTTGCTAGATGTGTCAAATCGGCTCCTGAATGATGGAAACAATAGATCCAATGTGAGGAGATGATTCCTCACAGGATTTCCAGCTGAAATACTGGAAACTTCCCTCCTCTAATAGATCTACAGGACTGGACTGCGCAATCCTTGACGGGATTGTTGCTGCATGGTGGTAAAACCCAATGGCATGAATGCCAAATATAGATCTGCTGATCCTGGGAGGCTAAATGTGAAGAACAAAGTGGTAGGATGAATCCTCCACCGATTTCCTAGCTGAATGCTTGAAACAACCTCCTGAAGATGGCACCAATGCCTAACAAGGAATGAAATACAACCCTCTTTCAAGAGCTACTCAATGAAAGAGGAGGGATTTCCATTCAGGAACAACCTGTGCTAAACAGCACTGCAATATTAGCTAAACAACTCAAGAATGCATAGAAATGTCCTAAGACAAATCTAGATCTAAACAGATCAAGAAATGAATAATCCAAATTATGCTCTTCATTGTGCCTTCACTTTCATTATATAGATATGGGCCTTACATAGCCTATGCCCACTCCAAATCTGCATTGTACATGTGAACATAAGTCTCCATGGTAGATTACATTGTTTCTCCATGTCCTCCATCATGTTCACATGGGGTAATCACCCTCTCCATCATGTGTTCATTAAATGCATCACTTCCTCCACTATCTTATCATAAGTGCTTTATGATCTTCTTTGAATGCACTATGATCTCAGTTAACCTTATCAAAGATCCTCATGATTTTTCATTTAAGATCCATGATCTTATTTGAATGTCTCATCCTCCATAATCTATCTCATAAATGAGACATGATCTCCATTAATGGAGTTGCTCCACTACTCCATGATTTTAGATCTAGATCTATAATATCCACATATACACATAAAAAGTGGATTTTATTAATCTTTGAGGTTTGTGGGTCCCTCCACCCTTTTATTTACTTAATTAATTAAGTTTATTAAGAACTCTAATATTCCAAATATCATATGAAAATTTGAGAATATTACAGTCCTCCTCAGAAAAAAAATTTCTTGTCCTCAAGCAACTCCAAAAGTAGATGCAAAGCCATCTATTCCCCTTCAAATGGCATCCACATAATGAAGGCCTCTTCCACTTTCTGCAATGTGTTATGCATGTTTGGTTCCAAATTTGTCTCTCAAGAATACATAGAATGACCTCCAACTGTATGGTTAGATGCCCTCCTTCCACCATGAAGTACCAAGTGACAACCATATGGTGTCCAACATCATCATCAATACATGAGATACATAAAATAAAGTGGTTCTTCCCACAAAGGGAAAGTCCCATCTTACAAAGCCTTTCTTCATCCCATGTTCCATGAAGTAATTTGAGAATTGTCATGCCCTGATCTTTCACCCTGTTGGCCTTGTTGGATCTAAGCATCACTCCAAAATTATGCAAAAGAAGAAATAGAGATATATGGGTAGACAAAAATGTCAAACCATATTCCCCCAATAGTAGCCACCGGAGTAGGGCCTCTTGTTGCCATTCTCCATCTCCTCCATGTAATATGGACAAGCCTAACTCCCCCAAAAGAAATCAAAGAAACAAGATATTTTGTTGCTTTCTCTCCTCCTCATGTGCATCATGGAGTAAAAACATACTGATAGACATGTGGAATGTCACATCAGCCCAATACAAACAAACACCATCAATACACATCATGAGAGCATCATGCCAAGTTCTACCCAATACAAAACACATAGACATAGGAGATGTCATGTGATGGCCAAACTCTCTCAAGGGAAACAAAAATGAACTTGCCTTCTTTTGTTGCATTCTATCATTGATACACAAGGCATGAATCAGAAAAATAAGAGCTATTGGGTGGTAACCATACTCACCCAAGAGAAGCTAGTGCAGCCATGCCTCCTTTTTCATTACATGAATGTTTTTCAAGGCATGGATCAAAGAAATAGGAGCCTTTAGGTAGTAACCAAACTCACCCAAGAGAAACTAGTGTAACCAAACTTCTTGCTAGCCCATGTCATATATCTGCAAGTGGTTATGCAACCCCTTTCTTATCATCCTCACCCACTCATCCCAATGTGGATGATGAATGATGTATTGCATAAACATGGTATCCTCCCTTTGTAGAATACCATCCTCCTCAAACTGATGAAGAGCTTTGCACTCAATGAAATGTTTAAGTGCACCTCCAATGACATCTCTTAATGAGACCTTCTTCTCCTCAATGGCCCTGCAAAACCAATGAGGTTTTGTATCTTCTGCATGTAGAGGTCTCTCTTTGAACTGTGAGATGCTCATTAAGAAAGTTTCATCAAGAAAGGAGAAAATATTCCTCATCTCAAGATGTATACCATATATCATCTTAACCTCCATTTCTTCATGAGTGAAGCTACCTTCAGAATGCTCCAAGAATGATGGGGCTCCTTCTTTATCACTGCTACTAAGTGACAACATTGTAGATCTGCATGGTAATACAGGTGTGGTCTCAAAGCAAGGCACAATATTGATCTCATAACCAATTATTTTACATAGGATCATGCTCATCCCATTTTCTGAAACTCTACACTTCAACTCAAAGGGTTGAATGTAGTCCATCAATGAAAAATTGGGATAACTTTTCATTTCCTCCTTGATTAGATCAAGGGTCCTCTACATTGTGATAGGCTGCTGCTTCAAATCAGTATTTTGTTCTAACCCTAAGTTATGCATTGGCACTGATGGCATGTCCCCATAAGTTTCAATAAGATGTATTGAAACAATATGAGATGAAGATGTATGCATACCTTGGATCAACTGATGTGTGGGAACCTCTTGCAAGAACACAAAAGTTCCTCCAACAGGGACAATAACGTCTCCAACTGCTGGTAAGAGTGATGGTTGCTCTTCTATAAATGTACCAGCGCTAGAATCTTCCTCCTCTTCCTCAAGCATCTCTTGAATCATGCATGGGACTCTATTATATGTCAAGATCTCAAAACTATCGTGCAAGGTTGCAAGTGTCTCTTCTCCGGATGCAATTACCTCTGCAGTTGGTGGTGAATCTAGTGACTCCTTGGCCAAAGTGACAAGATTGACATCCTCCTTTGTTTCCTTTGGAAATGTCTCTTTGTGACACATCTCTGGTTTTCTCACATCAAATTTATTCCTCAACTTGTGAAAGAAATCTGAATATTTAGTCACCTTTGCATGCTCCAAGTGACCAAACCACCAGTCATTAGCTTCACCAAAAATATGAAGTGCTGCAATTTGGACAGCCTCTTTTTCAGCCACGAGATATAGCATGAAAAATGTATCTAACTCTTTCCTCCAAGCCTTAATAGTGCTTGAGGAAGATCCATCAAATGTAGGCAAATAGAATCTATTATGCCTCTTTCTTCTATTGCTGCTATAGGATACTCTTTCTTCTTTGATTCGGAAGAATTCTTGGAGAGTTAGATCTCTTTGAATGCTCTAGATTGTGCTCTGTACTCTTCAAGATACAGAATGAGAGTCTCGTGAGTCTCAGGTTTTCTTCTTTCTTCATCGCCATACCATACACCCTCTTCAGAGAAAGTGGGCATAGAAGATCTATGAGGAGATCTATGATTCTCTGATTTTCTCTTTTTGCTGATAGGAAGTGCTTGGAACTTCCTCATCAAATATTATATTTGGATCCTTCTTTTGACTTTCCCTCTTCATTTGATTGACCTCATTGGAGAGATCTTTCATGGATCTAAAGAGAGGAGTGGCAAAATTGTAATCCTCCTTCATGATAGATCTCATCTATTTGCTTCTTCTTTTGATGCAAAAGATGAAGTGTCCACAAGCTGAGCCAAAGATCATGCTTTGATACCACTATAATATCCCAAAATGAAGAATGCAGTAATACTAAAACACAATATAAGAACTAAAAAAAAGTAAACAATAAATCTAAATACACATCAGAATGCACAGAAATAGTTGAGCCATTTTATTATATAGGAGGAGAAAAAGAAAGTACAACAGTGCTCAAAATATGACACACTCAAGCCAAAGGGATGGCCTGGAATGACCCTGCAATGATCCCATAAGAGGGACTGCGTAATTAATGAGCTGCTGGAACGTAAACTGCGTTGTCCCTGCTGCAACTGCTGGGACTACAATTGCCTAAAAGATAGGAAGTCAGATCTAGAAAAAATGGGAGCTTTGATGATGTTGAAAATAGAGATCAGGGCTATATGATTGATAACCAAGATAACCCAGAAAGGGTTTCTTAGATCTTTCAATCTAGGAAAACCACCTGTTATCACCCTAGTAATTTCTAAAGATTGTGGGCTTTTGATTTTTTAGTTTAAGAAAACTAGGGGTAACCAAAAACCTACTTTGGAAATTTAGGATCTAGCCTTCCTAAATTTCAGAGAGGGCTCTCTCTTTATGATTTAACTTTGTTTTGTTTAATGTTTTAGGCTAGTTATGATAGAACAATTGGTTTTGGTTTTGAAATTTTTGGTGGAAAATAAGATTACTTAAAGACAAATTAAAGAGGGATCTACTACTACATTGGGCTATGGAGTCAAAGTCTAGCAAGCAGAACTAGAAGGCAAGGCCAAAAGGATGCTAATGTATTTAGGGCAAGGTAGATAACCCTCAGAGATTTGGATAGATTTTTTTGATGAAATGGCTTGCCTCGGGATAAAGGGCAATGAAGGATCCTTTGATCTGGAAAAAGAGGAAGGAGGCAGGGGTCAAATGGGACTAGGATAAAATAAAAATTCCTAAATCCGGAAATCACCAGAAAACATTTAAATGATTAAGTAGTTAAGACAGAAATTTTTTACACTAGTCCTGAAGTAATACTCCTAATTAATCATTAAGATTGAACAACATATATGAAATGTATGTAACTCATAAAATGAAACAATGACAGAAAGAAAGTACTTTACTCTTCAAATTAGCGCATGAATCCTGAATTATGAAGTCCAATTGGCTATTTTCCAGACTGCTGCTTTAAAATCAACACATGTGAGCCTCCAACATACCAGCAAAATGTCTATAATGTTCTTAGAAATTTTATTCCCCACTAAACACTTCACAAACTGAAGTATTTATACAAATGTTTATTACAAATATCCTAGAGAGATCTAGGAATAGTTCTAGGAAATATGAAATATCTTTACAAATTAAGAGGGACAGCTGCTTAACAACTTTAGCAAGTTGTCCTCTTATCTAGAAAATATAGAACTAATCTTATCAAACAAAAACTGTTTGTTGAATAGCTGTCCATGCTTTCTGGAATATTGAAAAATATCTTTTGGAAGATGACTTAACTGATACTCTTTCCACTTATACTCTTTCACGTTGTTTATTTATCATTTCACTACAGTAAAAAGGGAAATAACAGCAGTCAAAATCAGCTGGCTGTTGTTTTTCTCTCTGATGCAATTTGACTCTATTCTTTCACCCTTATACTCTTTAAACTAATATTTTAACATTTAATTGCTATAAAAAGAGACTTCTCAGCAGTAAAAAATCAAAATGAAATAACTTTTTTATATGTTTCCTCCTCAAATTGATTGTTTCACCTGCACTTTCTTTCATTGTTTTGCTTCTTTGCTGCTACAACAGATCTGTGAAAGTTTTCCATTGTTCAGCATCTGGTATTTTTACACTTTTTAATTTTCTAAAGTTCTCATCAACATCAGTATACTTGGAAAAATTTGGTTTGATAACAAATAGATGCTTGATTTCATGTTGAAGGAAAAAAAAGTCTTCAATACACTGGAGAACAACTTTCCCTATTGGAGAGCCCTATGGCAGTGGCTTATTAACCTATTCTTTGGCATGTTCCCTTATATTTTTGTCATATTCTTTCTGGTCCATCAACTTATCATTGAAGACATGGATGTATGGAATACCATCTTGTCTTAGCATAGTGTACTTTTCTAAAAACTTGGTAATGGAAAAATTCATGGCATCACATTTTTATTTCAAGTTGTTCATTAGAGTTTTCTTTGTCAAAAATTTCTTGATTTGCAATATAGTCTCTGTCTTGTCCTGTATCTTCAATTCTTCTAGCTTTTCCATGTTCTTTTTGTTTAAGAAATTGATTAGCTTCAATGCCTGTGCTGGTTTATCTAGTAATTCTTCTGTTGTCCTTTGTATTTCAACTTGAGCTGCTAGAAGGAGGTCTCTCTGTTCATATATTATCTGGATTGATGGCCACTAAAATGTATAGCCTCAACTATATTGGTCCATATGCAATTTCTTATATAAGAAATCTGTGTAGTGAAACTCAAATCCTTTTGAAGGCTTTTGACTTGCTCTTCAAGTCTTTTGGATTTTTGTTCATAATTATTGGCATTAATCAATGCTTCTTTGTTAGATACCTCCATATTCTGAATCTTTTTCTTCAAACTGTTAATTTCATTAGTTTTCAATGTCATTTCTTCCATTTCTTTGACAATCTTCCCTGCATCATTTGTTTGCTGCACCTGTGATGTTGAAGATTCTGTATTGGAGGTGGTAGATGATTGTACTAACACTGCAATTGCAAGTGGCTCTTTTGGTGCTAACTTTTCTCCCAGTGTAGAAGGAATAGCAGCAGTAATAATAGGTATGATTGTCGGAATGGCGGAAGTATCATTTTCCTTCACAGTTTCTTTTTCTTTCATAAGTATATCCATTTGAATTTCCATATCTTTGATTTGGGCAGTTAGCTTTATGATCAACTGCATCATATCCTCTTTTTCCTTCTGTTCTTGAAGTATCTCCTTACTCTGTGGGTGCTCACTTTGAGAAAGTTTTAACTGTTTCCTTAAATCAACAATATCATCATTTTTCTTCTTGATCAATACTTCATTAGCTTGTACATTTGATGGGTCAACTCCTATTTGTAAAATCAGATCTTCTAAGGCCTTGATCCTTAGATCTTTTGCATATAAAGAGCCTTTGTCAAGTTTCATTTGGTCTTGCAAGTTGATAATGGTATTCTGCAAATTTGTCACACTCATGGCTTTGGTCACCATAGTAGAATATAGCATCTCAGAGCTATGTCTGTGGAATTCTATTTGATCCAATTCATGCACCTTTTTAGTATCTACTTCAAATTCCACCTTTTTGTAGTTAGCCATTGTTTTGGGGATTGAAGTAGTTGGTTGTAAATAGGACATGACCATCTTATTTGAGGAGTAATCAAATGTTGTAAGCAACCTGTCCTGATTTCCTGGCTTCTGTTTGAGAAATTGAGAATAAATCTCACTTTTGACTTCCTCATTCCTTTGTTTTATCTTCTTATATCTTTCTTTGATGTCCAAATATTTTTCTTCTTCTATTTGAGAAGAAGAAGCTTCTATATTAACCTTCTTTTCAATCATCTGAGTGTCTGATCCTTTACCTACTACTTGTTCCCTTTCTATATCTGTTAAATTCTCTTTAATTATTTCAGTGGCTTCATCATTGTTGACTTCTGTTTCATTGGTATCTTCAACCTCAATAATTATCTCTTTCCCTATGGAACCAAATATGAGCCTTTTGTTGTAGATGATTTTGAACTTAATATCTGTAGTAGTTTCTGTTATGTAGGATCCCCCGTCTCTACCTCTTTTGTTTGAAGATTCTGGTTGTTTAGAAGTTACCACAGCAAGTGTGGTGTGAATTTTTCCTATTGGTTGTTCATTTGCAGTTGCATCTACCAATGTATTTTCTACCCATTCTGTTTGATTAGAAAACTTTTCAATATCAGGCTTTGGATCATGTATAAAAGGAGGTAGTTTACACTTGACCCTTATACTGCTTAAAAGAACTTAGGGGTCATAATTCTAAGGAAAACTCACTTGAAATTTCAGCTCAGATAATCTTTTTTCTATCTCTTTTTCAGCATCTGTATTATTGACTATGAAGGGAAAAATCTGATTTTTTAATTTGAACTGGGTCTTATTTTTGGAAGCCATGAAATTGATAGCATCAACATTCAAAACCTGTCTCAAATACTCTAATAGTCAAAAACTTAGGTAATTTGTATGGAAGCAGATTGGTTCGAAAAATTCTCAATTCAGTGTGTTTCTCATACAGGTACCAATCTCCCATTTTGCATTCCTCTGACAGTTGTAATATCCTTTTCATTTCTTCACTTACTCTAGGTTGTTCTGATTTATGTAGCAAATTCATAGTTGGCCTGATGAACAAATCTGTAAAATCTGTGTAGCTATATTCACTTCCTTCTTTTCTCAACAGTGATGTCCAAAAGACAATTGATAGAGGTTGGCCCTCTACATTCATTTTCTATAATGCTATTTGAAAGTGATCAACTTGTGAGAATAAGAACAAGTGAAATAAATAGGAAGAATACCTAAATACCCCTTCAGTGGGTAACTTTTTCAATTGATAATGGATGGAATCAGCTATAAACCTAGAAAAGTCAAAGATCACAACAGGAGGTTGACCAGGAGACAAGGTAGACAAAAACCCAAGGATGGACTCATCAGTAAACTCATCAGAGAAATAGCCCGATATGAAGGATAACATAGAAATTACATGCCTAGAACCTTCTGGAAACTTGGAAGTGGAATAGGGAGGATTCAGCTTTGGAATATCCACATGACTAGGCATGAAGTTCTAAAAAATCATGAATATTTTGGGGAAATCCAATCCCAAATATAATTGTGTTAATGCTTCAATGGATAGGGAAACTTCCCTAGGGTCAAATTGAAGTTGTAACATCTCATTAATAGACTCTGCAGAGATAGAAAATAAAATCTCCCTATCAGCATTCATAATTGATCTTTGGTCTAGAACATAGTACTTTTGGCACATTCTTACCAGGTCTTGACCAGGATGTGTTACTGGGACTACATATGTGGGTAAATTTTTATCCTAGAGAGGCATTTCTTCTTTGTCTAGGAACTTTTCATGACACCAATTGTGAACTTATAATAAGTTAAATTATACTACTGGGTCTACAATTTTATAATCTACATCAACCAAGGGGATGATTTCTTCAGTAGACACTGGTGGCTGAAGGGGGTTAATAGTCACAGTGGTTTTAGCAGTGATTGGAGGAGTAGATTTTGGGGCTTTTACTGCTTCAGACTTGGGAGGTTTGGATCCTCCAGGTTTGACAAGTTTGTAGCCTCTGGCTTTAGGTGTCATTTGATTTTTTGTCATTTTGATATAACTAAAGCAAGATTATACAGTTTTCTATAGTTGATTTTTCTTCAACAGAGGGTAATTCAGCAATTTTATAAGCAAAGATGATGGCAGTGGGCAATTCAATGCTCAATTAGGAATTTAGGACATAGGCCATAGGTTTTAAGATAGAAAACACAGGTTTTTTGAATGACTATGACTGCAAAAAGGGATTTTTTAGATATTCTGTAGGTTTAAAAAACTTTCTGAGCCGTGGAAATAATCTTTCAAGGGTCTCGAACTAAGAATTTGGCTTTAAAATGAGATTTTCTGTAAACAGAAAATTTTGGGAAAAAATTGCGAGGGTTTGCTCTCTTTTTTCAAGGTTTCGAACACTAAGATGGATAAATTCACTCTTTATAGTTTGATTGGTTCACATTAGTGGTTTAAATAGTGAATTTTGTAAGCTAAATTTGGGAAAATACCTAATTTGCAGGTATTTTGATACTTTGAGAAGGCTTCTGAAGCTTTGGTGGTTCGTGTGGATGGGTCTGGACCGCTGATGTAAAGAACGGCTTTAAATGATCTTCAAATAGTGGATCATCAGTTGAAATCGGGTTCTTTCTCTGGGAATAAGTCAACAATTTGAGCAAAAGGATTTTTTTCACAATCGGGCAGCTTTTCACAGTCGGGAATGCACAAATAATGTTTAATAAACATCATAACAAAGGTTTTAAACTTTGATATAAATCTTTAAAACACGTAATAAATGCAGGTCAAATCTGATAGCGGGAGCAGGTTTTCTGTTTGTGAATGCGAAAAACCACAAGTGGGTTTCGCGTTGTTATTGGGTAGTAAGTGGTTTTACTTAAAACGAATGTGACACAATCAGATTTGGACATGTCATAGGAGGCAGTAATGGGAAAACTGCCCATTTCGCGCTAGTTTGGGCCTTTGGCAAACGTTTGGTTTGTGAGTGCGAAGATCATCGTCCACCATTGGATCTTCGGAAAGGGAGCGAACGGCTGAGATATGATGGGAAGTTGCGGTCAGGTAGATGTGGGACCGAGGTTCTTTATAATACGGTGTCGGATTAAAATGAAATAAAAAATTTATACAAAATACTTTATAACCAAGGTTTTAATATATAAAAGGTTAACTATATATGGGGTATATGGTTCCAAAGGGTAAAAAATGGGCGGTGATATATATACAAAGAATTTATATATTGGTAAAATGCGCGTGAGGCGGGGTTAATAGATGATTTAACCTAGGTCAACTCTATGTATACCATAAGGCTATTAAATATCGGGGAGAGAACACGGGAAAGGTTTAACCATTTAAGAATTTTAAAATCTCAATTGGATATTGGTAAAAGCTTAGGTTAAAAAAGTTATGTGGGGAAAAATTTAATGACTATATTACAAAGGCAAGGGGGTTGCTTTTGTAACAAACTATATTCTATCATAATACTTAGGATAAACATGGAATGGGCAATATTTTTGGGTTTTTCAACACATAGGATATGTATGAATGCGATATTCTCCTTTTTATTTTATTATATAGTTTTATACTTTTTGAGAGGTCTATAACCATAGGGGGCGAGGTATTTATATAATGTTAGTTTTATGCCAAAGGGGATATAATTTGGTTTTTATATTTAAACATGTGGATAATTAACTTTGGTAAAAAAACCTATAATAGTGGGTTTTTGGGAATATTTAAATACAAGGGATTATATTAATAGGATAAGGTATTTTATAAGGAATTAATGAATAAGTTAGAAGTTAATATGACCAAGGACAATGAAAAACACAAAAATATATTCATATGGCTAAATAAAGTGATAATGTAAAAAATAAAAGCTTTATCATTTATAATTTGACCACTTTAACCAAGAATATAATATTTTTGGAGAGTTTTTTATGTTTTTATGATTGAAGGAGATTAATCAAAAGGGGACTTTCTTTTTCATTAAGTAAAAGGTCTTTACTTATGAAAGTTAAGTGTGAATGGATGAATGTAAGGTAAATGATGATAATTAGGGATTAATATAGGTATTCAACACTTTTAACTTAACAGTCATTGAGCCTTGGGTCCGATCCCAACAGAAGTCAGAGAAATGCTCTGAGCCTCTTTGAATGAAAGTTTAGAATGCAGAATAACTATAGGGAATGGGAAATTAGTTATGCTTGCCCGGTGATGAATATTACAATGATTTTCCCACCTTTTTCTACCTACCCAACTTTAATCTAACATTTTTTCATCCATTTTTCTGGTGCATTTGAGCTAGCAACCTTGAACAATTAATCCTTTTGAAAGCATAAAAACTATATAAATCTACCTTATATCATATGAGGGCTCAGATTAAACTGATGAGCTCCTCTTTATTCTCTACCTATCTATTGATTAGTCAGGATTAAACCATCTGACTAATCTTTATTCACTATCTACAACAATAAAATTGAAACATGACAAGTCAAGATTGAACAGTTCAACTCATCATGGATTTTGGCATTTATTGACACTCTGCCATAATCATCAGTAACAAAGTAAAAAGGAGTGGCATTTGGACTTGTAAAATTTCATGTTTTATTTATTTTTTCTTTGGGGTATATTATTTTTTCTAAGTCCTTTGATTTTTCTTTTAGGACTTTTACCCTCTTTTTGATTTTCTATTTTTTATTATTTTACAAAATATGCGAAAACAACTTGCAGAAAGCAAAGTATGTACATATTTTTACAAGACTATCATAAGTCAATTCCAAATTATGAATCCTATACTTATAGGACCCTAACAGCGGCTTCACATGGGGATGGTATTTCCTGGTGAAATGTCAAGAACTCTAAGATCAGTAGCCCTCCATTTTGACCATGATGATCCTGTAACTGTCTTCTGTTTTCTGCAAAAACTCATACTTATGACATTTTACTTTTCAAAGATTAGGGCCTTCACTCTGGGCTTCAACTTTGGAAAGAAAACATCTAATCCAATATACAAACTGCAATGGATATTTACAATGATATAAAAGGAAATTAGGACTAATTGTTAGTTAACTCAGAAGAATAGTAGTGTTTGAGCATTCTACCATTCACTGGTCAATCTGGAATGTTTGTTCCATCCAAATTTCTGATAAAAAATGCATTGTTACCTCTGTACCCATAAATGACATAAGGACCTTTCCATAGAAATTCAAAATTTCCATGTTTTCCTTTTTCTTCTCTCCTAGAATCCCATTTTAACACTTTATCTCCTATGGAAAATTCATCTTCTTTAGATCTTTTATCAAATATTTTCTTAATTTTCTCTTGAACGACTTGAGGATTTTCATAGACTTCTTCCCTAGTCTATTGCAGATGAATAGTTTGATTTATCCTTCTCTGTATATCATTGAGTTCTACTTGTGATTCTTGGATAATTTTCATGACTGGAACACCTAAAGATGATGGGAAAACTGCATCCATCCCATTTACAATCTGGTAAGGAGATGTTCCAATTGACTTCTTGGTAGTAAGTCTATCTGCCCATAAGGCATAGACTAACTTTTTATTCCAAGTTTTCTTATTTTCTTCAAGTAGTTTTTTGATGATACTCACAAGGCTTTTATTTGAAGATTCAGCTAGGCCATTACCTTGAGGGTAATAAGCAGTAAAGTGGCCTAGGGTAATATGATACTTATGGAAAAAGGCAATCATTTTCTTAGATTTAAATGCAGTTCCATTATCAGTAATAATTTTCTGTGGGCATCCAAATCTAGATAAAAGGTTGTTTTCTATGAAAGAGATAATGACTGAATCTGTGGATTGTCTCGTAGGAATGGCTTCAATCCACTTGGTGAAATAATCTGTAGCAATCAATATCCACTTGTGTTGGCTAGAGGATGGAGGGTGAATTTCTCCAATGAAGTCTAAACCCCATTGTTGAAAAGGTATCTCAGTAGAAATAGGTTTGAGGGGTAAAGGTAACAACTTTCTTTTTCCTTCAAAAATCTGACATTTGTGACATGAAGTAACAAACTTTTTCACATCAGCAAATAATATAGGCCAGTAGAAACCAGCTCTAAGAATATTATCTTCTGTACTTTTCCAGTATAAGTGTCCTCCACAATCACCTGCATGAAATTCTCCAAGAATTTTGTCAGCTTCTAATTTTAGTAAATAGTTCAGTAATATCCCACTTTGTTCTTTCCAATAAAGCACATTATCTAGAATACAATATCTCATTGCTTTAAGTTTGATGAATCTAGATTTAGTTCTAGTTAATCCAAGAGGAGCTTGTAAATTTGTAAGTACAAACATAATATCTTAGTACCATGGTGAGTCTAGAAAGGCTTCACTGATCAATGGAGTCTCCATCTCTTCCTGGTCATCAATCTAGGCAATAAAATTTATATCCAAAGCATTACAATTGGATTCATCCATTAGTCTGGCTAAACCTTATCCTTTTATGAGCTTGGTTGGTTTAATCTCTATGTCATATTCAAGGATAGTGGCAATCCACTTTCCTCTTCTTCCATTTGGCCCATCCTGTGTTAAAATATCTTTGACTACAGAATTAAGGACATAAGCAATAATGTGGGAGTAAAGAATGTACACCCTGAAATATTTTATGGCTTTAACCAAAGCTAAAGCTTGTTTTTCCATTATTTTATATCTCAAAGGTGCATCTCTAAGGGTTTTACTGAAAAATGCTATAGGCTGTTCAAAACCTTGGTCATTTTTCTGCAGTAGAACTACAGCTATGGTATGTTCTGAGGCAAATGAAAAGATTATAAAATCTTTCTTGAAGTCTGGACTGATTAGGACTGGAGTTTTTGTTAAAGCATGTTTAATGGATTCAAATGATTGTTTTCTTCAACTGTCCATTTTAAAATAGAGTCATTTTTTAACATGTTATTCAGTTCTTTGATTATTTCTGCTAGATTAGAAATAAATCTTCTTAAAAAGTTAATTTTACCTAAAAATTCTTGTAACTCTTTGATGTTCCTAGGTGGGTGAATGTTCAGTATGGCTTCTATTCTTGCTGGATCTATCCTAATACCTTCCTTTGAAATTATGTGTCCAAGTATTTTTCCTTCCTCTAGTCCAAAAAGAGTTTTCTTAGGATTTAATGATATACCAAATTTCCTACACTTAATGAAAACTTGTCTTAGATGATCCAAATGTTCATTATTTGTCTTAGAAAAAACAGTAATATCATCTAATAAATAACCAAAAATTCATGTATTTCCTTAGCAAAGGCTATATCCATAGCCCTCTGAAAGGTAGCTCCAACATTCATCAAACCAAAAGGCATTTTCACATACATGAAAGTGCCCCATGGAGTGGTAAAAATTGTTTTGGGTTGGTCTTCCTTTTGGACAAGTATCTGGTTATATCTAGAAAAACCATCTAATAATGATATCCTAGAAGAACCAACTACCCTTTGTAAAATATGGTCCATTTTGGGTAAAGGGTAATTATCCTTTAAAGACACTTTATTAAGATTCCTGAAATCTACACATAATCTGATTTCACCAGTTTTCTTTCTCATAGGTACTAAGTTAGAAACCAAATCAGAATATCTGATTGGTGCAATGATTTGAGCATCATACATGTGTTTAACTTCTTTTTCAATCAAAGGTAATAGGACAGGATTAATCCTCGTCAATTTTTGTCTAAATGGTTTTTGATCATCTTTTATAGGAATCTTATGTTGAATTATGTTTGTGTCATATGCTTTTAAATCTTCATAACTCCATGCAAAGACATCTTGGTATTCCTTTAAAAGTTCAATATATTTTTCTTTTTCTTGAGGGGGTAAAGATTTTGACAATTTGATCATTTTTGGTTTTGTTTGTGTCCAAATGTTACATTCTTCAATGTCAGACTTGACTGGTTCCATTTTAGGATTTTTTGGCACATCATTGGAATCAAACAAGTCCTCCAAAGGAGCTAAACCTCTAGGTAAAAAATTATCTTTTGTGTCATATGCTTTTAAATCTTCATAACTCCATGCAAAGATATCTTGGTATTCCTTTAAAAGTTCAATGTATTTTTCTTTTTCTTGAGGGGGTAAAGATTTTGACAATTTGATCATTTTTTGTTTTGTTTGTGTCCAAATGTTACATTCTTCAATGTTAGACTTGACTGGTTCCATTTTAGGCTTTTTTGGCACATCATTGGAATCAAACAAGTCCTCCAAAGGAGCTAAACCTTTAGGTAAAAAATTATCTTTTAAATATAACATCTCAATTTCATCTTCAATTATTTCCTCTAGATCTACCTTCTCTAAGTTATCTATGTCAGATTGAGTAAATACAGTGGGTTTGGTAAGTTTATGTGCATCTATGTTATTTATTTCACAATTATCATCTAAAACTATGTTATATTATGAATCTAAATTACCATGTGTGTCTATCTTACAATTTTGAAATTCATCCTCATTATTCAAAAAATGATAAATATGTTCATCTTCAGAGAAAATTTGCCAGTATTTGACATTGTCTGGGACAATGGGTCTATTTTTAACTTCAGCAGTATATCTATGTGTTGGTTGAAAAGGTAAATTACATGTGCTAGCAAAAGTTGCTAGGCAATGTGCTTCCAAATTTTGACTTCTAGGAATACTTGCAAACTTACATTCTAGTAAATCATCAACCAAATCAGTTGTTGCATCTCTATATCTAGCTAATCTAGGATTATGAACATAATATTCATCATTTATTTATTTAAGTACTAATTCTGAATCTGCCATAATTGAAATTCTCTTACCTCCTAAATTTTTGATGATTTGGAGGCCTAAGATAAGTGCCTCATACTCTACCATGTTGTTGGTGCATTTGAAGTTGAGTCTAAAGGCATGCCCTTCCAAATGACTGGTCTCAATGTTTGTGATCCACACTCCAGCTCCTATTCCTGACTTGTTCGTTGAGCCATCAAAGTCTAAGTGCCACAGGGCTTCATGAAAAATATTATCATTGTTTGGTTTAGGCTTTATGTCAATTAATTCAGTTTGGATTTCATTATTATCAGAGTTACATAAAATGAAAGAGTCAAGATCAGTTGGTGTTGAGTAAATTGGGTAATTTATTGATCTCTCAGCATTGCTAACCATGTATTTCATTAAATTTTCTCTATAAATTTTCTTAGGTTGTCCAACCACTGTTATGGTGGCATAGCTCATGTCTAATTGTAGAGATCCCTGCAACTTAGCTCCCCGTGAGCGAGAAAGAAGCATACCATGCTTTGGTGCGATATCAGCTACTACAATATCCATAACCATGCTTTTACCAGGATACTGAACCAAATTCACACATAATTATTTTATCAATCCTATGAACTTAACCTTTCTTGAATCAAAAGAGAACAAATATTTGTAAGGCCTTTTTATTTCTAAATTCAGAGTTTCCATGATAGATTTTGGCATTAAATTGTGGGAAGCTCCTGAATCTAACATTGCATTGTGTAAAATCTAATCATGAATAGTAAGACTAATATAGAAGGGAGGAACTGATCCATCTGAATGCTTACCATTTACATCAGGGCCAAAAATTAATTCAGGCTTATCATCATTTAAATTAATAGAATCTTCACCATCATTCATATTCAAAGTTTCAGTAATTGTTGATTTATATAAGTCATTTTTTACCAATTCTGTTAAAGGAATTGATATTTTTAACTTAGCTATTTCAGATTGAATATTAAATGATGATTGAGACTTACTAATCTGAATTAGTTCATCTTTAGTGATAGTTACCTGAGTGGGTTTTTCATGAAATTTAGTAGATGTGCTTTTATCTTGAGCTATTATTTTTTTTTCTGTCTGGATTTCTTGACTTTTGTTGTCCTTAGTTCTCTTTTCAAGGACAAATTCAGAGGCAGCATAAGTTTTTTCAGATTTTGAACTTTCAGCAGAAGCTTTAGTATTAACAGTTTTGGGATTTGCTGATTTAGAATCAACAGGATTATTCTTTGGATCAGGAATTGCTGATTTTACTGAACTCGGGGCTTTAGTAGTGTTGGCCTTTTGGGAATTATTGGAAGATTGGGCCACTTCTTCAGTGATGTCAACAATTTTTGGACTTGGTGATTTTTTGGGACTAGGAGGATTGGAATTTTGCTTGTTTTTCCTTGGGAGAATTTGCAAAATCTTTGTTTTTGGTGCTTCTACATTCTTTTTAGTTTGATTTTGAGAAGTGTTTTTTGTAGAAGTTTCATTGCTTTTCTATTTCTAAGGTTATACTAATTGTGAATTTCATTAATAGCAAAGTCATAACCTTGTTTGAAATCAAAGGATTCACTAGATTCTAATTTGAGTTGTTGAAGCTCAAAAAGTTCTTGATCCTCCTTAGTGAGGAAAATAGTGTTTTCTTCATCTATCCCCATTACTATATTGATGTTATCCTCATCTTCATCATTATTATGAGAACTCTCAGCATAGTTCTCTTGGAATGGGGGCCTAATGTTTTGATCTGGAGCAGCTTCTTTAGCTTTCCCAGGGTTATTGTTTTTTCTGAAGTTGGGATTTCTGATTTGTGGGTGGTTATCCCATTGTAGTTTTCTCTCAATATTTTCTAATCTATCAACCACACTTTCTAAAGTTTTAGCGAGGAAATCTAGTTTAGTGTTTGAATTTGATGTTTCTTCTTTGATTATAACTCTCCTCTCATTCCTAAGTCTGGCTTTTTTGGCTAGAATATTAATTTCTACACCAACAGCATCTAATTGCATCTGTTCTAATGTTTCAACATTCCTTTCTCTTAGTTGGAAAGCCATATCTGGATCAAATCCATTAGGAAATTTAAGAAGTATAGAATAGGGTGTAGGCTTAAGATCAACAGGAATGGCATTATAAACACTATTATACCTAGTGTAGTAATCCTGAACAGACTCATTAGGAGCTCTTTTTAAAGTATCAAACTCAGATAAAATTTGCAAGGGGTTCTTTTTATTTTCCCATTTATTTAAGAATTCTCTATATAATGTAGCTAAATTTTTAAACCATTTATTAACCTCTCCTATTATACTTTGAGCAAATAACCTCATTTGAACATCTGATTCATATATTTCATAGATTTCATAATAATATGTTATTCTTGTAACATGTTGTTGAGAATTATATTGTGGTTGGCCATCAAATAGTGGTATATTTTTCTGATAATCTTGGGGCATATCATGGAGGTTTTGGGATAATACAAGGGGAGCATACCTAGCAGCCATGGCTTGAAGTTTTCTTGAACTAGGAGGTATAACAGTAATGATAGGAGCAGTGCTGGATATGGTAGCTGATGAGCTGAAAGTTGTGCTTGATGAGCTTGGAAAAGAGGTTGGTATATATATGGAACTATTTTGAAATAAATATGTAGTGCTTATAAAACTAGTGGTTGCAGTGGATTGAGTGAATGAGAAAAATAATATCCTAGGCTGCAAAGGCAACTTAGGACTAAATTTTTATGTGGATGAACTTGCAGTGGAATCTAAAAATGAGGTGACTACATACAGAGTTGAATCTGCTACTGGAATTATTGTTGTGTGCAATTGAGAAACTAGAGGCTTAATGTGAGATAATAAATGGGCTAATTTAATAGCTTCATCAATGTCTTTAATCAGTGTAACATTAATCCTTTCTACTTGACTTTGAGATTCAGATTTATCTGATTTTCTTTTTGCTGAAATAATATTTTGTTTTGCTTTCAAGAAAGAAGTAAAAACAAGATCTATTACAGTATCTTTTAAATCAGTTTCAGATTTAATTTTAAACAATGATTGTTCAAACTTGAAATCAAAATCAATATCAGATAAGCTCACTAATTCTTTGGGTAGAGAATTATCTTTTCTTAATGGTAGTTCAGTTTCTAAATTGACAATTTGTTTTTTCTTTTTATTTTTTCCAATCTGTTCTGGGTTATCTACTATAACTGCAGGCTTAGGATCTGGGTTAGACAGGGTATAGTAGGTTTTCCTAGAAGCCAGAATGAATGTTTATGAATACCCACAACCCTTTAAAAAGAATCTTAAAGTAAAGAGATAAATGAAAGATCTTCCTTTAAGACTAAATTTAAAACTAGAGATTGGTTATTTCCCCAGTATGGTCGTTATTATTTTATCACCCTAGTAATTTCTAAATATTGTGGGCTTTTGATTTTTTAGTTTAAGAAAACTAGGGGTAACTACAAACCTACTTTGGAAATTTAGAATCTAGCCTTCCTAAATTTCAGAGAGGGCTCTCTCTTTATGATTTAACTTTGTTTTGTTTAATGTTTTAGGCTAGTTATGAAGAACAATTGGTTTTGGTTTTGAAATGTTTGGTGGAAAATAAGATTACTTAGAGACAAATTAAAGAGGGATCTACTAGTCCATTGGGCTATGGAGTCAAATTCTAGTAAGCAGAACTATAAGGCAAGGCCAAAAGGATGCTAATGTATTCAGGGCAAGGTAGATAACCCTCAGAGATTTGGATAGGTTGTTTTGATGAAATGGCTTGCTTTGGGATAAAGGGAAATGAAGGATCCTTTGATCTGGAAAAAGAAGAAGGAGGCAGGGGTCAAACGGGACTAGAAGCAATTAAGAATTCCTAAATCCAGAAATCAGCAGAAAACATTTAAATTATTAATTAGTTAAGACACGGAGTTTTTACACTAGTCCTGAACTAATACTCCTAATTAATCATTAAGATTGAACAACATATATGAAATGTATGTAACTCAAAAAAGGAAACAATAATAGAAAGAAAGTACTTTACTCTTCAAATTATCGCATGAATCGTGAATTATGAATTCCAATTGGCTATTTTCTAGACTGTTGCTTTAAAATCAACACGTGTGAGCCTCCAACGTACCAAAAAAATGTCTATAATGTTCTTAGAAATTTTATACCACACTAAACACTTCACAAACTGAAGTATTTATACAAATGTTTATTACAAATATCATATGGAGATCTAGGAATAATTCTAGGAAATATAAAATATCTTTACACATTAAGAGGGACAGCTGCTTAACAACTTTAGCAAGTTGTCCTCTTATTTAGAAAATATAGAACTAATCTTATCAAACAAAAATTGTTTGTTGAATAGTTGTCCATGCTTGTTGGCATATTGAAAAATATATTTTGAAACATGAATTAATTGGTACTCTTTCCACTTATACTCTTTCACATTGTTTATTTATCATTTCACTGCTATAAAAAGGGAAATAACAACAATCAAAATCAGTTGGTTGTTGTTTTTCTCTCTGATACACTTTGACTCTGTTGTTTCACCCTGATACTCTTTAAACTGATATTTTAACCTTTAATTGTTGTAAAAAGAGACTTCTCAGCAGTAAAAAATCAAAATGAAATAATTGTTTTATTTGTTTCGTCCTCAAATTGACTGTTTCACCTGCACTTTCTTTCATTGTTTTGCTTCTTTGCTGCTACAACAAATCTGTGAAAGTCTGCCATTGTTCAGCATCTGGTATTTTTACACTTTTTAATTTTCTGAAATTCTCATCAGCATCAGTATACTTGGAAAAATTTGGTTTGATAACAAATAGATGCTTGATTTCATGTTGAAGGAAAAAGAAGTCTTCAATATACTGGAGAACAACTTTCCCTATTGGAGAGCCCTGTGGTAGTGGCTTGTTAACCTATTCTTTGGCATGGTCCCTTATATTTTTGTCATATTTTTTCTGGTCCATCAACTTATCATTGAAGACATGGATGTATGGAATACCAGCTTGTCTTAGCATAGTGTACTTTGTTAAAAACTTGGTAATGGAAAAATTCATGGCATCACATTTTTATTTCAAGTTGTTCATTAGAGTTTTCTTTGTCAAAACTTTCTTGATTTGCAATATAGTCATTGTCTTGTCTTGTATCTTCAATTCTTCTAGCTTTTTCATGTTCTTTTTGTTTAAGAAAGTGATTAGCTTCAATGCCTGTGCTGGTTTATCTGGTAATTCTTCTGTTTTCCTTTGTATTTCAACTTGAGCTGCTAGAAGGAGGTCTCTCTGTTCATATATTATCTGGATTGATGTCCATTGAAGATGTATAGCCTCAATTATATTGGTCCATATGTAATTTCTTATATAAGAAATCTGTGTAGTGAAACTCAAATCCTTTTGAAGGCTTTTGACTTTCTCTTCAAGTCTTTTGGATTTTTGTTCATAATTATTGGCATTAATCAATGCTTCTTTGTTAGATACCTCCATATTCTGAATCTTTTTCTTCAAACTATTAATTTCATTAGTTTTCAATGTCATTTCTTCCGTTTCTTTGACAATCTTCCCTGCATCATTTGTCTGTTGCACCTGTGATGTTGAAGATTCTGTATTGGAGGTGGTAGATGATTGTACTAACACTGCAATTGTAAGTGGCTCTTTTGGTGCTAACTTTTCTCCCAGTGTAGAAGGAATAGCAGCAGTAATAATAGGTATGACTGTCGGAATGGTGGAAGTATCATTTTCCTTCACAGTTTCTTTTTCTTTTATAAGTATATCCATTTGACTTTCCATATCTTTGATTTGGGCAGTTAGCTTTATGATCAACTGCATCATATCCTCTTTTTCCTTCTATCCTTGAAGTATCTCCTTACTCTGTGGGTGCTCACTTTGAGCAAGTTTTAACTATTTCCTTAAAGTAGCAATATCATCATTTTTCTTCTTGATCAATACTTTAGCAGCGTGTACATTTGATGGGTCAACTCCTATTTGTAAAATCAAATCTTCTAAGGCCTTGATCCTTAGATCTTTTGCATATAAAGAGCCTTTGTCAAGTTTCATTTGGTCTTACAGGTTGATAATGATATTCTGCAAATTTGTCACACTCATAGCTTTGGTCACCACAGTAGAATATAGCATCTCAAAGCTGTCTGTGGAATTCTATTTGATCCAATTCATGCACCTTTTCAGTATCTACTTCAAATTCCACCTTTTTGTAGTCAGCCACTGTTTTTGGGGTTGAAGTAATTGGTTGTAAATAGAAAATGACCATCTTATTTGAGGAGTAATCAAATGCTGTAAGCAACCTGTCCTGATTTCTTGGCTTCTATTTGAGAAATTGAGAATAAATCTCACTTTTGATTTCCTCATTCCTCTGTTTTATCTGCTTATATCTTTCTTTGATGTCCAAATATTTTTCTTCTGTTGTTTGAGAAGAAGAAGCTTCTATATTAAGCTTCTTTTCAATCATCTGAGTGTCTGATCCTTTACCTACTGCTTGTTCCCTTTCTATATATGTTAAAGTCTCTTTAATTATTTCAGTGGCTTCATCATTGCTGACTTCTGTTTCATTGGTATCTTCAACCTCAATAATTTTCTCTTTCCCTATGGAACCAAATCTGAGCCTTTTGTTGTAGATGATTTTGAACTTAGTATCTGTACCAGTTTCTGCTGTGTAGGCTCCCCCATCTCTGCCTCTTTTGTTTGAAGATTCTGGGTGTTTAGAAGTTACCACAGCAAGTGTGGTGTGCATTTTTCCTATTGGTTGTTCATTTGCAGTTGCATCTACCATTGTATTTTCTACCCATTCTATTTGATTAGAAAACTTTTCAATATCAGGATTTGGATCATGTATAAAAGGAGGTAGTTTACACTTGACCCGTATACTGCTTAAAAGACCTTGGGGGTCATAATTCCAAGGAAAACTCACTTGAAATTTCAGCTCGGACAATATTTTTTCTATCTCTTTTTCAACATCTCTATTATTCACTATGAAGGGACCAATCTGATTTTTTAATTTGAACTGGGTCTTCTTTTTAGAAGCCATGAAATTGATAGCATCGGCATTCAAAACCTGTCTCAAATACTCTAAAGAAAAGACTCTAATAGTAAAAAACTTATGTAATTTGTATGGAAGCAGATTGGTTCCAAAAATTCTCAATTCACTGTGTTTCTCATACATGTACCAATCTCCCATTTTGCATTCCTCTAATATTTGTAATATCCTTTTCATTTCTTCACTTACTCTAGGTTATTCTGATTTATGTAGAAAATTCATAGCTGGCCTGATGGACAAATTTGTAAAATCTGTGTAGCTATATTCACTTCCTTCTTTTCTCAATAGTGATGTCCAAAAGACAACTGATAGAGACTGGCCCTCTACATTAATTTTCTGTATTGCTATTGGAAAGTGATCAGCTTGTGAGAATAAGAACAAGTGAAATAAATAGGAAGAATACCTTAATACCCCTTCAGTGTGTAACTTTGGCAATCGATAATGGATGGAATCAACTATAAACCTGGCAAACTCAAAGAGCACAGCAAGAGGTTGACCAGGAGACAAGGTAGACAAAAACCCAAGGATGGACTCATCAATTAACTCATCAGAGAAATAGCCCAATATGAAGGATAACATAGAAATTACATGCCTAGAACCTTCTAGAAACTTGGAAGTGGAATAGGGAGGATTCAGCTTTGGAATATCCACATGACTAGGCATGAAATTTTGAAAAATCATGAATCTTTTGGGGAAATCCAATCCAAAATATAACTATGTTAATGCTTCAATGGATAGGGGAACTGCCCTAGGGTCAAACTGAAGTTGTAACATCTCATTAATAGACTCTGCAGTGATAGAAAATAAAATCTCCCTATCAGCATTCACAATTGATATTTGGTCTAGAACATAGTAATTTTGGCACATTCTTACCAGGTCTTGACCAGGATGTGTTACTGGGACTACATATTTGGGTAAATTTGTATCCCAGAGAGGCATTTCTTCTTTGTCTAGGAACTTTTCATGACACTAATTGTGAACTTCTAATAAGTTAAATTCTACCACTGGGTCTACAATTTTATAATCTACATCAACCAAGGGGATGATTTCTTCAGTAGACACTAATGGATGAAGGGGGTTAACAGTCACAGTGGTTTTAGCAGTGATTGCAGGAGCAGATTTTGGGGCTTTTACTGCTTCAGACTTGGGAGGTTTGGATCCTCCAGGTTTGACAGGTTTGGATCCTCCAGCTTTAGGTGTTATTTGCTTTTTTGTAATTTTGAGATAACTAAAGCAATATTATGCAGTTTTCTATAGTTGATTTTTCTTCAACAGAGGGTAATTGAGCAATTTTATAGGCAAAGATGATGGCAGTGGGAAATTCAGTGCTCAATTAGGAATTTAGGACACAGGCCATAGGTTTTAAGATAGAAAACACAGGTTTTCTGAATTACTGTGACTGTAAAAGGGATTTTTTAGATATTTTGTAGGTTTAAAAACCTTTTTGAGATGTGGAAATAATCTTTCAAGGGTCTTGGACTAAGAATTTGGCTTAAAAATGAGGTTTTCTATAAAAAAAACTTCTGGGAAAAAATTGCGAGGGTTTGCCCTCTTTTTTCAAGGTTTCGGACACTAATATGGATAAATTCACTCTTTATAGTTTGATTGGTTCAAATTGGCGGTTTAAATAGTGAATTTTACAGGCTAAATTTGGGAAAATACCTGATTTGCAGGTATTTTGATACTTTGAGAAGCCTTCTGAAGCTTTGGTGGTTCCTGTGGATGGGTCTGGACCATTGGTTTAAATAACAGCTTTAAATGATCTTCAAATAGTGGGTCAGCGGTTGAAATCGGGTTCTTTCTCTCGGTATAAGTCAACAATTTGAGCAAAAGGATTTTTTTCACAGTCGGGCGGCTTTTCGTAGTCAAGAATGCACAAATAACGTTTAACAAACATCATAACAAAGGTTTTAAAGTTTGATATAAATCTTTAAAACACGTAATAAATGCAGGTCAAATTTGATAGCAGGAGCGGTTTTCTGTTTGTGAATACGAAAAACCACAGGTGGGTTTCGCATTGTCATTGGGAAATAAGTGGTTTTACTTAAAACGAACGCAACACAATCAAATTTGGACATGTCATAGGAGGCGGTAATGGGAAAACTGCCTATTTCGTGCTCGTTTGGGTGTTTGGAAAATGTTTGGTTTGTGAGCACGAAGATCTTCGTCCACCGTTGGATCTTCGAAAAGGGAGCGAACGACTGAGCTATGATGGGAAGTTGCGGTCGGGTAGATGTGGGACCAGGGTTCTTTATAATACGACGTCGGATTAAAATATAATAAAACCTTTTTACAAAATACATTATAACCAAGGTTTTAATATATAAAAGGTTAACTATATATGGGGGTATATGGTTCCAAAGGGTAAAAAATGGGCGGTGATATATATACAAAGGCTTTATATATATGGTAAAATGCACGTGAGGTGGGGTTAATATATGATTTAACCTAGGTCAACTTTATGTATAGCATAGGGCTATTACATATCGGGGAGAAAATATGGGAAAGGTTTAACCATTTAGGAGATTTCAAATCTTAGTTGCATATTAGTAAAACCTTAGGTTAAAAAGGTGATGTGGGGAAAAATTTAATGAGTATATTACAAAGGCGAGGGGGTTTCTTTTGTAACAAACTATATTCTGTCATAATACTTAAGATAAACATGGAGTCGGCAATATTTTTGGGTTTTTCAACACATAGGATATGTATGAATGTGATATTATCCTTTTTATTTTATTATATAGTTTTAGACTTTTTGAGAGGTCTATAACCATAGGGGGCGGGGTATTTATAAAATGTTAGTTTTATGCCAAAGGGGATATAATTGGGTTTTTTATTTAAACATGTGGATCATTAACTTTGGAAAAAAAGCTTATAATAGTGGGTTTTTGGGAATATTTAAATACAAGGGATTATATTAATAGGATAAGGTATTTTATAAGGAATTAATAAATAAGTTAGAAATTAATGTGACCAAGGACAATGAAAAACACCAAAATATATTCATATGACTAAGTAAAGTGATAATGTAAAAAATCAAAGCTTTATCATTTATAATTTGACCACTTTAACCTAGAATATAATATTTTTGGAGGGTTTTTATGTTTTTATGAATGAAGGAGATTAATCAAAAGGGGACTTTATTTTTCATTAAGTAAAAAGTCTTTACTTATGAAACTGAAGTGTAAATGGATGAATGTAAGGTAAATGATGATAATTAGGGATTAATATAGGTATTCAACACTTTTAACTTAACAGTCATTGAGCCTTGGGTCCAGTCCCAACAGAAGTCAGAGAAATGCTTTGAGCCTCTTTGACTGAAAGTCTAGAATGCAGAATAACTATAGGGAATGGGAAATTAGTTATGTTTGCCCGGTGATGAATATTACAATGATTTTCCCACCTTTTTCTACCTACCCAACTTTAATCTAACATTTTTTCTTCCATTTTGCAGGTGCATTTGAGCTAGCAACCTTGAACATTTTATTATTTTGAAAGCATAAAAACTATCTAAATCTATCTTATATCATCCGAGGGCTCAATTAAACTGATGAGCTCCTCTTTATTCTCTGCCTATCTACTGATTAGTCAGGATTAAACTGTCTAACTAATCTTTATTCACTATCTACAACAATAAAATTGAAACATGACAAGTCAAGATTGAACAGTTCATCTCATCAAGGATTATGGCATTTATTGACACTCTACCATAATCATCAGTAACAAAGTAAAAAGGAGTGGCATTTGGACTTGCACACTTTCACGTTTTATTTCTTTTTTCTTTGGGGTATATTATTTTTTCTAAGTCCTTTGATTTTTCTTTTAGGACTTTTACCCTCTTTTTTATTTTCTATTTTTTATTTTTTTACAAAATATGGCAAAACAACTTGCAAAACGCAAAGTATGTACATATTTTTACAAGACTATCATAAGTCAATTCCAAATTATGAATCCTATACTTATAGCACCCTAATACCACCCTCTTAGGGCTTCACATATACACTGTTGGGTATGCAAATCTGAAGCTAGATCTGATGATATGATGGCTGCAATGATGCACAATCAGATCTATGCAAGAAGGGTTGATCCCTCCACTATATCCTTGGGCTAAAATCTCAAGATCTAGCTCCTCTAATTTCCTCCACTAAAAATTGTTGTTGGATGAACAAAAGCTTCAGAAAACTGTGCTATGAGAGAGGGAGGCTCAATAGCATGATGCTAGATGTGTCAAATCAGCTCCTGAATGATGGAAAAAATAGATCCAATGTGAGGAGATGATTCCTCACAGGATTTCCAGCTGAAATACTGGAAACTTCCTTCCTCCAATAGCTCTATAGGACTGGACTACGCAATCCTTGAAGGGACTGTCGCTATATGGAGGTAAAACCCAATGACCTAAATGCCAGATATAGATCTACTGCTCTCTAGAAGGTTGAATGTGAAGAAAAAAGTGGTAGGATGAATCCTACATCGGTTTCCTAGCTGAATGCTAGAAACAACCTCTTGAAGATGGCACCAATGTCTGATAAGGAATGAAGTACAACCCTCTTTCAAGAGCTACACAATGAAAGAGGAGGGATTCCCACTGGGGAACACCCTCTGCTAAACAACACTGCAATCTTAGCTAAACAACTCAAGAATGCATAGAAATTTCCTAAGATAAATCTAGATCTAAACAGATCAAGAAATTTGTGCCTTCACCTTAATTATATAGATATGAGCCTTCCATAGCCTAGGCCCACTCCAAAACTACGATGTACATGTGGACATAAGTCTCCATGGTTGACTGCGTTATTTCTCCATGTCCTCCATCATGTTCACATGGGGTAATCATCCTCTCCATCATGTGTGCATCAAATGCATCACTTCCTCCACTATCTTATCATAAGTGCTTTATGATCTTCTTTGAATGCACTATGTTCTCAGTTGACCTTATCAAAGATCCTCATGATTTTGCATTTAAGATCCATGATCTTGTTTGATTGTTTCATCCTCCATAATCTATCTCATAAATGACACATGATCTCCATTAATGGAGCTACTCCACTAATCCGTGATTTTAGATCTAGATCTAGAATATCCACATATACACATAAAAAGTGGATTTTATTCATCTTTGAGGTTTGTGGGTCCCTCCACCCTTTTAGTTACTTAATTAATTAAGTTTATTAAGAACTCTAATATTCCAAATATCATATGAAAATTTGGGAATATTACACTGCAAGGCCTTTACCTAAAGAAGTGGTCGCCTGACTTTGACCACTCCCAAGACATGCCCTCAACTGTTCCAGTATGGGTGTGTCTCCCTCATCTCCCCTGCACTGCTAGAACTAGACGTCCCTTCATATTATTGGAAATACCCTAGGAAAATATATTGACCAAGCTATTAGAAAAGACCAGTACTCTTGTGCCCGCATCTGCGTCGAGGTAGATCTGGAAGAAGGGCTGCCAGAAGCAATCAAATTAACAGTTGTTGGTTGGTCCCATGTTCAAGAGCTGGACTATGAACAACTCCCCTTGAAATGCACACATTGTCACGGTTATGGACACTTCGCAAGATATTGCAAGAAAAAGGTTGAGGAGCAGACTGAGAAAACTAAGGGAGAACAATGGACCCTAGTCCAAAAAGCAGCCCAGTCAAAAGCAAGTGGGAAAGGTATCACAAAGGGGAACACCACTACAATTCAGATCAACAAATATAGGAGCTCCATCCCCATCTCGAATGAGGAATTAATCCCCAACGACAAGAAAATCACACCTGTAGACCCTCCAGAATCAGTCACGGACATCATGGAATAGAATGTGCCTCCCACCTCTAATAAATATGGTGAAGAAATAGTCCTTCTTGAAGCATCTGAAGACAGCCCTTCCAACCCTTCGTATGTATAAATCACAAAGAAAAATCTGACAGAAAACTCCTGCTCCTCAGAGGATGAGACCTTTGAGAGACCTTCGAAAAGAGCCGGAAGGAAATCTCATAAAGAAGTCAAGGAAGAGGAGGCGGAAAGGCTAAAAACGCAAGGAATCCAACCCACGATAGAGATGTATATTGGGAGAAATACCATAGCAAGGCCTCCCAAGGGAGGTCTCATTAACCCCTCCCCCGATAAATAATGTGTCTAGTCTCTTAGAACTGCAGAGGCTTGGGGAATCCATAGAAAATTGAAGCAGTCAAAGACCTCTTGAAAATAGACCCCCAGACATTCTCATGCTCCAAGAGACTAAAATCGAAGGGCTTTCCCTTCTCAACTTTAGCAAGTTGAAGTGGAAGAAAAATGTAGGCAAAGCAGTAAGCTCAAGGGGCTCCTCAAGTGGATTAGCTACTCTATGGTCTGATGAACTCTTCCATCTGAATAACTCCCATGAGACCCAACACTGGATATTCACTAAGCTAAAGCATCACACAAGTAAGTAGAAATTTGCCTTATTCAACCTTTATGTCCCTGTTCTTTATGTTGAAAAAAGAGAGTGTTGGAACTCTCTCTCTGCCTTTCTAGAGCAACACTCCCCTAGTAATATCATTCTGGCTGGAGATATAAACATAGTCATGAAACCAAGATAAAAGAGTGGAGGTAACAGCAACAGAGATCAAATTCTACCCTTGGCGGAAGATCTTACACAATAATGGGATGTCCTTGACTTCAACCCTGTGAGAGGCCTTTACACCTGGACCAACAACACAGTCGGGGAGGATCACATTTTAGCATGCTTAGGCAGATTCTTAGTCCAAGGCACATTGTTGATGGAAAAAAAATAATCTCAACAAAAATCCTCCCTAAACTTACCTCAGACCACAAGCCCATTCAACTTCTTGTGGAAGATGAATAAGACTTGGAACCAATCCCCTTTCAGTTCAGCCTTCTTTGGATTGAAAGAGAAGGATTCTCCAAAACTGTACGAGCATCCTGGGCCAAACCAATCACCGAGTCTCCAAGCTATGTGTGGGAGAAAAAACTTAAGGCTACAAAGCATGCCCTGAAGGAGTGGATAAGAAAACCCATCAAAACACCAACTAGTTAGAGAATAGAAGTAGTTCAGACATTGGAGACCCTGCAGCTAGAAATGGAAAGAAAAAATATCACTTTTGAGGTGCTAGACAAAGAGTTGAAAGCCCAAATCTCCTCCTATAGCTCCTTTCGCATGGAAAAATAATATTGGATAATCAAATCTCGCAGCCTGTGGCTGAAGGCAGAGGAATAGAACACCTTCTTCTTCCACTGCCAATACAGATCTCGCATCTCTCGTAATCACATCACGAAAATCACAACAACTGAGGGACAGATCTGCAAAGGGTTTGACCAAATCGAAGCAACAACATAAAGTCACTTCCAAAACCTTTATGGCCCTAGGATAGATGGTAGCAAAGAGGACATAGCAGACCTTCTTTCAATCATCCCCCATTTTGTCATCCTTGAAGACAACCTCACCCTCATTAAACCCTTCTCAGAACAAGAAATTATCAAAGTCATCTGGTATATGGAACCCAACAAGGCCCCTAGACCTGATGGATTCACGATCCACTTCTACAAAAATTGTTGGGATATAATCGAATATGAATTGTTGAAAATGATAAAAGGATTCCTGAGCAAAGCAAAGGTAGGGGGAGGCACCAACTCAACCTTCCTAGCCTTAATCTTGAAAGAAGTCAATCCTAAAACCTTCGGCAGATTCAAACCCATCTCCCTTTGCAACACCTCCTATAAACTTCTTTCCAAACACCTAGAAAACATAATCAAACCATTGCTTGGGAGATTAATCTCCAGCTCCCAAGGGGGGTTTGTCGAAGGCAGGTGCATCCTGAACAATGTAATCCAAGTGCAAGAAGCCATCCATTCCAGCAAGCAGCAAAAAGAGAAAAGGATGATGATCAAACTAGATATGGATAATGCATTTAACAGGGTCAATCTCTCTTTCCTTCACAAATTCCTCCTCTCCTTTTGATTCTCCCCTCAGTTTGTCAACCTTATAAAATCTTGCATAGAAAATCCCTGGATTGCATCATTGGTCAACGAGCACCCTGCATCATATTTTCAAGCTCAGAGAGGATTGAGGAAAGGTTGTCCTCTTTCCCCTTTCCTGTACATTCTGATGGTGGACACCATCAGCAGAAAGCTCATTGTTGAGAGGAACATTGGGCTCTCCCTAGCATAAGAATATAGAATGTCTTGGACCCCATAAACCATGCCCTCTTTTCTAACAATTCCCTTCTTCTCGAAGGTGCCTTTAGTATAATTTCAAAACCCTTCAACTCTGTTCTCAAAAGCTACTGCAGAGTCACCGGAGCACTAATTAATGAAAGAAAGAGCGCAGTGTATGGATGGAATGTTGAGCAACACGAACTAACCCGCATTGGATTTTCCCAATGGGACAAAATTAAGTATCTGGGATTTCCTTTAAAATTTGGGGTCAACAAAAGATCTCTGTGGGCAGAAATCATTAGCAAAATCAAGTCCAAAATTGCCTCTTGGGAAGGTCATTAGCTCACCAAAGAGGGGAAACTAGTCCTCATTAAAACTATGTTGTCTGCACTCCCTATCTACCAAGATTCCTTCCTCTTGTCTCCAAAAAACATCATGGATCAGATCTCCAAGCTCTTGCACGAATTCCTTTGGCAGGTAGGAAAAGGAAATAAGCGAAAATTTCATCTGGCAAACTGGGAGCTCGTGAAATGACCAACTAAGGATGGAGGCTTACAGATTTGTGATCCTTCCCTCGCTAATCTCGCTTTGGGATGTAAAATCCTATGTAAAATGCACACCGATTCAAATCACCCTGTCAGCAAACTTCTCAGAATTAAGTATGCATATGGAGCCCCTCTCAGATCACTGCTAGCAGAAAACATAGTGACCAGCACACATGTATGGAATCTCTTCCGTAAAATCTTAATTTATATATATATATATATATATATATATCGCATCCCAGGCAATGGAAGGAGAACGAAACAGTGGGAAGACTGCAAATGGACCATGACCATCTCTGCATTAATGAAGAAATAAAAGAGTTTCGTGAGTGATTTTACTGTGTATGGAAATTTTCAAAACATCTAGCTGCCTCATTTTCCTCCTTAGTTACAACATCAGCAATTTGTCCTCCTCTACATATTTTTCCTGCAAACGCACAAAATTTTTCAGATGTAAAGCTAATTGACCCCTTGGTTTCACTTGAAGCTTCAGTCTTCAAGTCCTTCTCCAAATACTCAATCATTTTGAGCAATCTCTCTTTCAGCTAAGCATTTGTCATTTGCTCTTTCTTCATTTGTAGCCTCTGCCACTTTACCTTGTTCTTCATGAGCCAACCAACTCTCTGGCTTTCCTTTATACTCAATTCCAATTTATTAAACTCGTCTATGATCTCAGTTATCTCTCTCCAATATTCTTCATCAGTTAGTTTCTTCCTCATGCCATTTGCTTTGGCATCTTCCCTCACTCTTCTGTTGTGGCCTCTCTCAGAACCTCTGCAATCTCTGTTATGGATATCAATAGCCATTTCCTCCTCCATGAGTTCTTTACTCACAAGTTTCACTAAGCCTCTGCAACAGCAAGCTCTCTTGCTGCAACTTGCCTCACCAATCCCTTCCTCCGGATCCGGCTTTTGGCAAGTACTGGTCCCCTTTTGTTGGAACCTTCTAAGCACTCTCTTCTACTCTCTCTAGGTTTCACTCTACAACTTTTCTCAAGAACACATCTGTTCTTCTTTCATCCAACCTCTGTTGGGAATCCTCCAGGTTCTGCCACACTTTCTTCTTCACTTTAGAATCCTCTGTTGGACTCTTTCATCACTGCTCTCAAAGCTATGATCTGCTTTTGCTGAGATTCCTCAATTGCTTGCACTCTTCATTCTGCAAACAAATCCTTCAAACCAGAGTTTAAACAATGCTCATCAACTCACCTTCCAAGATCCCTAAATGATCTGGCTTCTTCTTTCACCTGCACTGCATCTCTATCTGCTGCAATCTTCAAAATATTTTGCTTCCAAATTCAGATTCTAAAAATCTAAATACCTTCACTGCATGCTTCTTCAAATCTGTAAATTCTGTTAAACATATTTAAACATCAAACTTTCCTCGTTGTTTCAGTACATGTGCATTTCAAAAATTAAATTACAAAGAGCTATTCCAGCTCTGATACCACTTGATGCCCGGGCTACCTTACTAAACCCACATTTTCAACTTTCCTGTGCATATAAATGCATCCCAAATTTTCACCCAAATAAATCTTAACAATCTGGGCAACCTCACAATGTTCTTATCTCTCGAACTGGCAATTTAAATAAAATAGTGCGGAAGCTTCTTTTCCTAAGGTTATAAACCCCAACATTCAACTCTTATGCGAAATATTTCATTAAAGGTGAATAACCCGACGTTCAACCCTTCTTAACGAATATCCAAAGTTTAACTTAATATAATGAAACATATCAAACCTCCGACATAAACCTTAATCTCCGCTTTATTTCTCTCGGGCCCACACAAACAATATTTAATAAACATTCAATCGCACAAAGCTCTGGGCCATACCTCTAGATATCAACCCCGCAACTCTAATTGTGATAGCCCTTGGATCTTCCACAATGCGGATCCGACGGTGTTCGCGAAACTTTGTGAACAGGACTTTACCTCGGAAATAAAATGTGAAATGGGAGGTTTGGGGTCGGTGACGTGGCGAACTCTAATTGGATCGGGTTTTTTTTTCCTGAAAAAATATTTCATAATATATACATGAGGTTACTTACAAAACTTCCTGTTCAGGCCAAATCTTCAATCTGAGGGCCCTTTACTCTCCCGATTCTGCCTCTCCGGCACTCTAGCTCTATGCAGCTCTATGCAGGTCTACAAGTCTGTCTATTATGCCCTTTAGGCTTATTTTTATACAAAAAATACTAAAAAATCGATTCAGATTCTTCAGTGACCCAATTGACTTTTAAATTTTTGGGCATTGAGATCCATGAGGGGAATATAGCTCATCCCACCCTCAAACTAAAAAGAGAAAATAAAAACATTGATACCTTCTCAATACTACATAACATACTCATTTAAGAGTTCAATATACCACTTGCAAAAATTGAACCTAAATACAAAAAAATAATTATTATTTCTCCCTATTACCCAAACTAAGCCAATTAATAAAAAGTTATATATAACAATTTTTTTTATCAAAATCGTAAACTTACTTTCTCCAAAACCCTACTAAAATCAATTTATATTTATTAAAATTAAATTAAAAATAATAAATAATAGTGAGTTGAAAAAAATGCATTACATCACTGTCAAATCCAATAAGTAAAAAAAAAACGGGTTTACTACCAAACCACAACCTAACCATCATTTTATACCCTATATTAAAAATGTCTATTCTCAAATAGAAAATAAAGTTAGTATTTTACAATTTAATCTTCATCGATAATGATTGAATGGAGTAAATGATGGAGACATAAGCATACCTTCTTAGTACTATGTACTCTCCCTTTTAAGAATGAATTGTTATTTTCGAGGAACTAAGAATGAAATTGTTAATTTCGAGGAACTAAACTAGAGTTAATTGATTGCAAACATCTCATCAACTATTGCATAAACTATTATCAAAATCCCAACGCATTATTCAATGGGCACCTTTAATGATTTGAATCTAGGGGATTGAGTATGTCTATATTTCTCAGGGACCATATCGCGCCTTTATGGGAGTGCTTCCCACGTCCAAAAGGCCTTAATAAAATTCTGCAGAGTATGGCATTTGTTAGGTATATGCAATGTGATAACTTAAGCAGGAAGCGCGCTTTATATAGGATAAATTCTACGTATTATCTCCGTATCTCTTTAATAACAAAAAGGGGTACATCGTAGTTTCTCATAGTTTTTCCAGATAAAAGTTACATAAATTTATGATAATGGTAAATAATTGTTTTTTCCTACTCTTTTTAGAACATGAGCGAGCATAGGTATAAATGTGTAATTAAATTTTGTTAAACGTTTTAAAACATAAATCTATAAATGAAAGTACAATAGGGTTCTCATTATTATTTATAATGTAAAGGTGGAGTATTATTGATCTTATTATAAATTCATACTGTTATTTATTTAAATTATAGAGATATATAGTTTAAGTATAATTTAATCATTTTAAGATAATTGATAGATTGTGATTTAGAGTTGTATATGTCAAAGGTTTAAAAATTTTAAGCATTATGTAATAATTAAGAATGTATGGATTAAGGGGTTGGATCTAATTGTGAAAAGTGATGAGTTTTTCTCCATTGAGTAAGGTTAAGTTCTTGTGAGGGTTACTTACTCTAGAAACTATGAGAACACCTTGAGGTAATAGTCCAATGTGTGTTTGCACTTAAAGACATTATATTATGGTCTCATAACACTTGCACACATAAGTGGATCAAAGTGTACCCCCATGACTTTTTTAAAGTTCATCAAATCTTGTTAGTGTGATTAGTTAAGGTTTTGTTCTATAAGTTGACCAAGGATTAAAACTCATAGAAGTTTGGAGGAGAAACAAAAAAAATCCATGTTAAAGGTTGGTGTGGTCCATGCTAGGCATGATCCCTTGGTGATTTTGACAACTTAAATGCCCTAGGTTGTGGTTTCTTAGACTATTGGCTACTCCTATAATTCATGAACACGCTAGTAAACAACAAAAATTCAAGGGTATGTGGTCAAGCTAGTAGTAATGTACACTATGACTATGAAGCAAATTATATTCTTGAAAGAAGTTGTATATTCTTCAATGTTGTCCTAAAATCATTTGCATATAAGTAGTAACAAGCATCTCTAATGTCAAATATTATCTCAATGGCCAACTTGGACTAACAAAGTATATTTAATTATCATTTTCATATGCATTAAATTCAACCTCTTCTATCAAAGTTGAACTTGAAGGATTTGATTATTTTATTCAAAGCATGTTAAAATGGGTTTGCATGTCACTATTCTAGTACTAGCCTTGATTACCACATCCCCTCACCCCCAACCCCCCCTCCCCTCCCCTCCCCTCCCCTCCCCTCCCCCTTTAACTCTCAATTTATCATCTCAATTTCCCATGCTAGGATTTGTCCCCTTGCTCCCTATACTACTAGCTATTTGTCTTCACCATTACAATCATCCATCTCCAAATTTTGTACAAATTCACTTAGATTTTCAAAGCTAATACAATCCCAAACAATCTTAATCCTTTGAAAACTCTCCCTCCCCTTCAATTGAATCAAATCCCACCCACCTCAATTAACTCAATGTATTGATAATGTATCATCATGCCTCGACCTCCAAATGTTATCTATTTAACTTGGCACAAAATTGACACATAAACATGTGGAAAAACACCTTGAACAAATGCCCATGGAACCCAAATGTCAATATCCTCTCTAGCACCCAACACCTCACAGTAATGCACATTTACATAACTTCACTTATATTTTAAAAATTAATACATTCCCAAACAATATTAAGCCTTTAAAAAGTCCTCATCCCACTCATGAATTGAATCAAAACCCACTCACCTCAATTGATGCAACATCATGGCATATCCTCACTAGCACCCAACACCTCACACTAATGCACATTTGTACAACTTCACTTATATTTTAAAAATTAATACATTCCCAAACAATATTAAGCCTTTAAAAACTCCTCATCTCACTCATAAATTGAATCAATGCTCACTTACTTCAATTGAAGCCAGATCATATATTATGGCATCTCAGCTATTATTCTAACACATTAACAAGTCCTCATCCCACTCATAAACTAAATCAAATCCCACTCACCTCAATTGAGACCAAATCATGTGCCATAGCATTTGAGCTATCATTCTAAACCATTAACACACATATGTACCAATGGTGTATCATATTTATGTGAAGAAAATGTCAGCCTACATTTAACAAAAATATTAATGAAAACTTAATTTAAAAAAAAAATCAATATAAATAATATTTTGAAATCAAATTTAGTTGAACATTATTATTATACACATGAAAATGATCACTAGCACCCTTTAGAATGTGAAAGGGTATCGGTAGATACTAATATCCAATCATGTTCCTGAACCAAATGCTATCATTTTGTCTCACTATCCAATATCTTCCCAACCATAACCACCATTAGTTATGGCATCATGTGGGTGATAACAACTTAGACCGTCCAAGAAAAGGAATGAATGAAACCCACACAAAAGAAAAGAAAAGAAAAATCATCATACCACCAAGTTATTGCAAATTATAAATTATCTCAATTTGCTGACTCATGCCATGAGCACGAGAGCATCAGATACCCCAGGAAAGTGTACATTTTAGGTCAATTGTGGCCATGTGCAGATGGAGAACATAAACGCCATGGTGTTGTGTATAGAAAAAAAAGGGCCAGCTAGCAAACCATGGCAATGGAAGCCGACAGGTTGAAGCTTAGTGGGCGGGTGGGTCTTCATCATACTATAAACACACAGTCACAGAAGGACACACAACCAGACACAGACACGCATTTTGTTATTAGTATGTAAAAACAATCAAAACCATCGATTGATTGAACCAGGCTTGGTAAAAAAAACCGAAAGGCTCACTGAGTTTGACAGCCCACTATCATGATTTCTTCCATTGAAATTTAAAGATCTCAGAATTCTGAGATTCATGTAGAATTATGGGACTGAGGAAGTAAATTGCATTCTAAGGCATGTTGGTATGAAAAAAAACAGAGGGGGGTTATGGACAGAACAGTAATAGTAAAAGGTAAGTATATTGGGTGGTCGAGTCGTTATCTGTGAGTGGTTGGAGGATGGAAAGCATCAGAAATAATAATAATAAGGAGGGTTGTCATGCGCGCATGTGCTTGCATGTGCGAGCCCATGGTCCACCATCGTCTTCTTCTTTATGCCTACGTTTCCTTAATTTCTTCTTTTATGGAGAACCCAAGTCCAGTTTCCAGATTTTGCCCTGTCAGAATTTCCTCCCCTCTGCCAGAGTTTCCTCTGCAATTCCCCACTTTGGGAATTTAACCAGACAGGTTGCCTGCAACAACAGAGGCATGTTCATGGCTAGCGTTCAGGGGAATAGGAGACCCACGGCCTTGTCGTTTTGTTGGGTTTTCTGAGGAGAAAAAGGGCAAAAAGATTCTCACGATACCAATACAGACGAAGGTCTAAGCCGAGCTGAGCTGAGCTGCCTGTGTGTACTTGCACTGCACTTTTACCTTTTGTCTTCTCATCCCCACGCCAGCAGGACCCGATACAATATATATTCTCGATTCCCTCGCCAAATCTAGCTGTCCGGCTGCCTTACAGCATTTCAGAGCAGTTTGAATCGACCCTTTTCTCCTTAAAAGTAAAATCAGTTCTATTTAATCCATACCTTCTGAAACATCATCAATATCCATGAAGCTCATAGTTAGGGATAACAATTCCTTGTGACAGCCAAATAATAAATTGGGATGAAGATAGATATGTGATTGGTTAGTGTTTTATTTTCTTTGTAAAGTTTCCAGCAGAGAATTCATGAGAGTTTCCAGAAAACTATGGATCTTTTCTGTTTTATCTGGTGGAGTTTCTTATGGATTAATTAAATCTCTCTTTCATTTCCAACTGCTTTGATTGGGGTAAGAGAAAAACAAAAAAGCAAGACCCTTCAGTTCTTGAATCTGTTCTCTAAATTGGCATTTTGATAATCTTGGTGGAGTTCAGAAATCATGAAAAGTACTTGGAATGTAGTTCAGTTTTAAGCTGATGAAGTTGCAGTCTAGTGATTATTATTATTATTTCAGCTGTCAGGTTTACAATTTTGGCAATTGGGGTCCATTCATATATCATGAGAAATGCACAAGTTGCAATTTTAAGTTGATAAAGCTGCAATTTTACCATTATCACCATTTTCAACTACCAAATTTCGGCCAGGAGGTCTAAACTCTGGCCTCAAAAGACACCCAAGATGGAATAAGGAACAATTTAGTTAATGATTAGCCACGCCGTTTTATCACATCACAACGGTTTAATTAAAATTCGCACATTCCTCCTCAATTCAGGAATGCGTGGATTCAAGATGTTTTATTGCTCTTGCTGGTATACTGATCATTAAGAGTTTTTATACCTCTCCTGGGTGCAGTTCTGGACAGGGATTGGGATTGGGATTGAATCTGGTACTAATCACCCAATTTTCAGTTTTGGGTCATTTTCCCTTGCTCTTATTTGAATTGGGTTCAGAGATTTTTGGATTCTTTTGGGAGAATTTAGAATTGCTCGTGGAAATCAGAGATGAACAGTTCAGAATCGAGCTTCCGGTGGCTCTACCTTAAGCGCCTTCTGCGAGTCTTCGATCGGCTCAAGAGGCCAAGCAGCGATTCAAAAGGCTCAAGCTGCAATATAAGGCTCGCAGCAGATGTTTCTCTGGCATTGGCAGCAAGCCCGCGAGCTGCGTGGCGCCATGGATTGATGAATAAAATTTTCTGCAATGAAAACAATAAAAGGATTCTGAGAAGGATCCTTGGACGAAAGAGGTTTCAAGGAATAATGCTGCAGAGGGCCAGAAGCCAATCGCATTCTCTGTTGCAGTCCAGGCTGAAGGATGCTGTGCAGAGTAAGAAATCATGTTCAGGGGGGTGGAAGAGGTTATATGTGATGAGGAGACGATTTTTCTTGTGTCGGCCTCCGGCAAAGAGATTCGAACCTGTGCCTGCTTCTTTGGTTGCAAGGAGGCTGGTAAACAGGCGCACGAAGCAGCTGCAACGGCTCATCCCTGGAGGAAAATCAATGGAGACTTCCTGCTTGTTGAGAGAAACAGCAGATTATATCGTTGCTCTGAAAACACAGGTAGAGGTTCTGCAATCTTTAGTGAATGATTCTCATGTCCATAGCCAACACCCACTTTGAATTTTTGCTGTCTGTGTTTATAATATCTGGTTTCCTTCAAATTATGCCCTTTGGTGCTCTCGGGAGGATATATATCGAATTTTATTTGAGTCGAGGAATGCATTCAAATTGCCATTCTTTACTGCCCACGTCTGCAACTGCTTGCTTGTCATCCCTGTAAGAAAACATTTCTCTGGGGATTTGATTTGATTAACTGAGACCTGGTGACAATTAGGTTCTAGCTGTGTTGCAGGGTAAGCAGTAAAACATGGCTTGATTTGTATGTGATGTTCCACCATTTATAACAGGTATACAGGCCTGGACACGACTCATTTTTTTTTTTTTGGCTTACCACCCTTGCACTTTTTCTTTCCACTTCCATAGTATTCAATTGATCTTTCATTTTCCCTCTGTAATGGTTCAGATACACAACAAATCATTTATTAAATAAGGACATCTGATATTCAACATGGATGCCTGTCATTGATTGTGCAGTACCCCTTTTTTCTTTAGACAAAAACAATAACATGAGCTGTTAGGTCTTTTTTGCAGAATTTCATAATAAATGCCTGTTAAAATGCATTATGTTTCAAATCTCTCTTTGCTTCTTTGATCTGCATAAGCCTAATGACTTTCACTTGAGCAGTAAGGTATTTCGTTTTGAAGAATTTCATGATACATGACTGATAAAATGCATTCTATTTTATTATTCTCCCCTTGCTGTTTTACAATCTGCATAAACCAGTTTAATTACTAGTTAGCTGATTTATTTTGCATTAAAAACATGATTGCAATGTGGATAAATTTCAACATGGTATTAATTCAAGGTGTAATTATGCACAATAACAGTAGTACCTGATTTTTTTTATCTTTCATGGCAATAGATAGATCTGGATATGTCCTATTTTATTTAATATGAATTGATTTATTTTGGGTGATTAGTGGAATTTGTAATTTGGATAGTGGAATTTGCAATTTGGATGGTTTAGTAGTCTGGAAATATAAGTTCCATTCTGTTAATTATAATTTGAAGTGTAAATATTTTATTTTTCTGGATTTACGCATGTTTAAGAAGGTGTACATAGTCTACCAACAAGTACATTTCAAATTTCAATCTATTTTCTTTTATGACGAATTTCAAGTTTTTAACCATTAAACCTATTCAAATTTATGCTTTATAAGTGTGCATACTCATCAAATTTATATTTTATAAATGTATATACTTTACTTCTCTGGATTTACGTCTGTGTAAAAAGGTGTACATAGTCTACCAACAACCAGATTTCAACTTATCCTCTCTTATGAAGAATCACAAATTCTTAACCAAAACCCACTCAAATTTATACTTTAATATAAACTAAGCCCAAGAAAAATAAATCCATCTATATGATGATGATGAATCACACTGGTTGGTTCGAAACGCGTCGACCTCGTTCTTTTGCATGTGATTACTACCGAAAGAATTTCTACAAATTTATATTATGGATCACAGAAGCTTAGATTCCAAAAATCCATCTATCTTTACATTTTCCTTTTAGCAACTATGCCAAAGGTTGCAATAACAACCACAGTTAAAATTGTGCAGGTTCAAGTGATTGTTGATTATGATTTCACCAAGCAGAACTGAAAACTCGAAATCACATATCGTTTGTTCATTGCTGCTATTGTATCAGCATTTTTCGTGTTCTGTCAGCTAATATTTTGTCTAATAATCCGTTAGACACTCTAGAGTTCACTTAAACTGGATGCATGGATGGAGCAGAGAATTTACTGTGTTTCTGATCTTCAAAGGAAAAGTTAAAAACTCCATTTCCTGATACCTAGAGCCAAGAAAAACATAGCATACTCAAACTGAAAATCAACGTCACTGCATTCTATCAACTTAGATTTTCGTATATGAATTACATCTAGACATCTACTTGGAGATTTTAGTATAAGTATTTGGAGATTTAATGTTGTTAAGTGACCGTGGGATTAAAAGCGAGAAGATATGTGATTGGCTGATAGGTGTAGAAAACGTAGCGTTATAGTGCTATGAAAATTCAAAATTTTCCATTGGATGTTCCTATTGTGGGTTAGAGTGTCTCAACAGAACATTTGAGGTATAAGGTAGCGATCATTATTTCCTAGTCTATAGTTTATTTGAGATACAAGGTAATCAGCATTATTTTTTAGATTATAGGCTATTTAATGTCGTTGGACCGTATATGACTATTGTTAGATTTGAACGAATTAAATTTAAAAATAAGCATATATTGTCCAATTACATTAAATAACGTATAGCCTAGGAAATATATATTGCCAAAAGATGGTTGATAAACTTTCATAAACCATTACAATGAAAACATTTAAAATTATTTGAATTTTCATGTATTTATTCAATAAATGGTACATTCATTATATATATATATATATATATGACAGTTACAAGTGGCTGATGAACGTTAATAACCAATCACAATAAGAATATTTACCATCTGACTGAATTTTCATGTATTCATAATGTATGTCATTTGTTATTTGAATAATGGTACATTAAATTTATAACCATTAAATTTATAATCAATATGTAACAAGAGTAAACAATTACAACACTAATAAACAAGTGAATATATATATATATATATATATATATATATATATATATATATAAAAGCTCACAGCATTTCAAATCCAAATGAAATTGTATATCATTAACTTAATACCTTCCTGTGATTCCTTTATAATAATTGGAATCCATTTTCGGTTGCTACAGTCGTGATTGGGTAGTGTAAGAAAGTCTCAGGCAAACACAAATGCGCTGAAAATCAGTCCTGCGTTAATTGTGGTATAATCCCGCAGTTAAACTGTCGTTATTGATCTGGTCATCCATCAATAGATTCACCAACCGGCCCACTAAACATGATACACGAATGTAGGTCATTAACGATATTATCATATTGAATTTGTCCGACACCGAAAACGAACAGCGGATTTGAATGGTAATTTCATAACAAATATATCATCTACATTGTTGACCCCAAATACATCATGAAAAGTACAGCCATACTTTATTCATAGACTTATACGATGGCCAAAATATTCTGCACAGCACAACCATATAAACTCGTTTAACAATTATACTATTTTGCATGGAAATTTGGGTAAGAAATCCACGGGTTGATTTTGTATAATCGTATGGAAAATTTGGTGAGAAATCTGAGCGATGCTCTTTTTTTTTGAAGTGTAATATGGGGAATGTGTTTCTAATATTACTATGCATAATATTTTGTTGGTTTTGAAGTTATTGTTAATGCTTTGATGGTGAGGTTTATTCACAGAGCTATAAATAAATAATACAATAATTATGAGTGTAGTTATATATATTAAATGGTTGAAAATTGTTGATAGGCATACTTTATGATAAATATCAAAATTCTTATTTTATAATATATGTCATGTGTCAACTAATGATAAAAGTTCTTAAATTGACTAGTATAAAGAGGGATTAAATGGATTTATTGCCTTGAAAATCATGAGTCCTTAGATTTTCTTTGAAATACATAACTTAGACTTCCAATTCCAACTAATATTTGTTAAATTTGGAATGACTAAAATATATATGGAAATCATTAATATTAAATTTTTTAATTAATATAGACACGTAAATATTTTATTTATGTACTACATTGTCACATTAAAAGCTTTTCTTTTATTATCAATATTTTTTTATAATACATCAATATTAATTAATTATTGAAATGTTTAATTCATAACTCACATTGAATTTTTGTTAATATTGTTAATATTTTTTAAATGTCACATATTAATTTTATATTAATAAGTGGAGTTATCCATATTATTTTATTAGGAAATAATTGATTTTTTTACTTTCAATGCCTCATATTTATACGTTGAAATATTTCATCATATATATATATATATATACACACACACTTTCTCTCTATATATAAAATGTTGATATTGAAATAAATTAGTTAACAAAGATATTCATACATATTGTGTTTTTCCTTCCTTTAATTAATTTTAGGAGCTTTGCTAGGGTTTCTTATTACTAAGGGTTAGAAGGGATTTTAATAAATTGACCTACTAGATCAAGGTGTTTTTCACCTAATATAGAATCTTGATTGGCCCATGAGTGGCCCTTCGAGGAGGGGTGAAACCCCATCATGTCATAACATAGTCAACAAATCAATCAAGAAGGTTGATGGCGTTGCAAACTCATCCAGCGAAGGTGTAGGAAATGGGGAAAGTTCACTCTTGCGAGCTCCATGGAAAGTATGCATAAAATGAAAATGCCTCCCGAAATCATCCTTGAAACCAAAAATCGTCATGCGGAATAAAAATCTAAATCAGTCTCAGTAGTTTATGAAGGATCACATGTTGATCTGTAATTTGATGGGCACTTGGCCCAAGAAATAGGGCATCATGAAGTGGGTTCAACTAAAGTGGAAGCCGAAGGGCTCAATGGCACTGATGTTGCGAGCCAAAGTTTTCTTTGCTCTTATTTTCACAAGAGGTTTCTTGAAAATGCCCCTTATTCTATGAATAATGTTTGTCTTTTCATGATATTCTCGAAGGAATGTTACAACCCAAAGAAAGAGCAATTTCTTGTGGCTCTAGTTTGGGTCTAGCTATTTACTCTACTAGATTATTTCTGGGAACTAGATTTCTTAGAAGGAGTAGGAAATTAGGGTATTTTTAAGGATTTAATAATTTTTCAATATATAACATTGTAGGTGACTATTCTAGTTCGAAAATTCATATGCATAGAGTGTAGGAGAATATTCAATTAAAATACATGTAATTTACTATTAAAATAAGTAAAATTTTGCTGAATATCATCCATTTAATCATATATATGTAAAAAATAGCTGAATTTTTAATGAAATTGGTGAATATTTATTTCATAAAATGTCCAAAAAATAGCCCATTTGCAAAATTTCGCCCCTAAAATTTTGTCTCATATGCAAGGATTTGTGTATACATGAACATCTCAAAATCCTTGCTAAAGTCAATCGTTATGGAGTACCACGATGAGATTTGTACCCAACCCTTAGACTACAAGCATGTTCCTTTCAAATGTCATCGTTTCCATGAGTACAAGCACTTGATAAGTGATTTCCCATTGTCAATTATTGATCTCCAATTAAGAAAATCTCAAGAGACATCAAATGAATTTCAAGAAGTCTCACACGAAAGGTAGATATAATTTCCCCCAAAAAGACAAAACATCGTAGGTGAAAGGAGATGTGATGCATAAAGAATACCCCAACACAAATCCATTTGAAGTTATGGTTCAATATGACTTGTTTGGAGAAGGAGTTGAAGAATAAGAGGATGAACGAGAACAAAATTTGATGGAGGTGGAAGAGCAAGCGGGTGGGATGAGCGGATAGTCAACTCTAGGAGTGCATGGAAGCACTTCAGGCTAACATTATTAAGGAAAGAAGATAAGATCATCGGGTTGAGGAGGAAGGCGAGTTGATTCATGATATTGAATCACAAAGGAAACATGAAGAGACTTTTTGGCATAAAAAGTCTAGGATACAATGGTTGAGGGAGGGTGAAAGAAACACTAGATTCTTCCATAAATCCCTGGTCAAGCATCAACATCACAATCAGATACTTTCCTTAACTTCAAGGCAAGGTTCCAGGTTAGTAGAGCATGAGGATATTGAGGAAGAGTTGGTTTCCTACTACCAGGATATCTTATCACATTACATAGTAGATAGGGATGTTGTTATATTGAGGATTATGGAGCACATCCCACAGTTGTTTGGTTTGGAGAAAAATTCAACACTAATATGAGAAATATATTTCACCAAGGTGGAAGGAGTTGTTAAATAGATGCTTAGTTACAAAGCACCAGGCCTAGACAATTTCACTACATAATTATTTAAGGTTTGTTTTCCATTCATTTCCAATGAGGTTCACACCTTAGTCGAGGAATGTAGAAGACATCAACATGTATGGTCTGACCAAAAAGCCACCTCTCTTACCTCGATTCCTAAGAATAACAACTCTAGTACTACTAGCAACTTCCATCCTATTTCCTTATACAACATTATCTACAAGAATATCTCATCGATTAGCGTGAAGAGACTTAAACCATTGTTGAAGAACCTTACAGTTGTGGGAAATTTTGGTTTTATTAAAGGAAGACAAATCTTGGATGGAATCATTATGGCACATGAGATGGTTCATTCACTTAAAAAGAGTAGGAAACCAGGAATGGTTATCAAGTTGGATCAATCTAAGGCTTATGATAGATTGAATTGGAAACATTTTCTTAGTATTATGGCAACATTTGGCTTTTCCCTAGTTGGATTTGTTGGATTAGGTCCTTAATATCTATCCCTAGTTAATCTATTCCTTTGAATGGATTTCCTTCACACACCTTTAGAGTCTGTAAGGGCCTTCAACAAGTGAATCCTCTATCCATTTTCCACTTCAACTTGTAAGTTGAGGGTCTTGGGAGATATATCAAAGCAGTAGTGGATCAAGGGATTATCAAAGGATTTTGGTTCTGGGGTAATGATCTTCCTATCACCCATTGATAGTTTGTGGATGACTTTCTGATACCTGGATTAATCCCTCTTGCAGACAAGAGCGATCTCCCTAGTACTCCAACAAGTAATTAGAAACAAACAGACAAAGTAATGACACTTTCCTTAGCCTATAACTGAAACATGAAACATGTAGTATGTGAAAGATCACTTACCTATTAACAAAGTTCTTGTAGAATTCCTTTCAGCGCTTTCCACAACTAGCTTTTCTTTAATGATTTAAAGTCTCTCCAAATGCTTTCCACAGCTTCTCCATGATGTGCCAAAAAAGATATGTATAGACAATGATGCAGCACAAAACTGCAATTTAACATATTACCATGGCCTTGTGGGTTATGGCCCACATAAAATCCCTTTACTCGCAACAGATTATAATATCAAAGTTTTATAACATACATACAGAATCAGTCAAGCAGCTGTTACTTTATCGGAAATTTAAAAAACTCGCAATCTTCCCCAAACAACATGCATACAAGCAGAACTATGGTTCTAGGGTCCCACAATGCATTCACCAATCACAGTGCATCACATATGCAAGCTTAGCAAATAACCTTAGCAGCAATCATATAATTCCGCCGATGTGAAGTTACGATGACGATGTCGCATCGCAACATTGCAACTTCCCCGTATTATCGCAAATCATCGCTCATAAGTTTAACTCTATATAATAACGGTTAAACCATAACTCATGCGATTTGCGCTAATGCCTAATGCTGACATGTGGCCCTTCTCCTCATCGCATCATAAGAAATATAACTTACCCAGTGAAGTCTTAACGATATCCATTAAAATTTGTGATTTTTTGTCCACCGTTGATCTGCACCCAAATCTAATGGTTCTCACTACTCACCCTTCATCGCATCGCATCGTAAGTTATTTTGTTTAACTTGAGAAGTAATATTATTCGTTGATCTCTTCCCTTTCAGATCTGCGATCTAATCATGATTGTCCGCTCATCCTTCACACTGTGCTTCTTCGTCGCTTCATCCTTCTATCTCTGCCATAGCTTTGTTTTATGCGAAGTTCATAGGAACCTCGTCCTCTCGCTCACACTAACACATTATATTAATTAATAGAAAGAACACACACATATATATTAAGAATTCCATATCAAATAAAACACACACTTTTAATTTATACACTGAAGTCGAGTTACAGGCTAAGGCCACTCTGGCCTGAATCACATATTTCGCCCTCAGGCTACATTGCACTCTTCTCTCTTCTTACTGGACATACAAACTCACATTTATAAATAAATTACAAACAAGTGGATCATCTAAGATCCACAAGTTCTTCTCTCACAATCGCTCACTAAACCCCTAAATCTCTTTGTTTAATTACATGCTAGATAATTACAATAAATCAAGTCTTCTAGAGACTCATCGCTTCCATCGTTTCAACTCTATTTAACGAAATTTCCCCTATTTACAAAAGGTTTTCCATGTCTCATCTTTCACATCATTGAATTTTAATTCTAATTAAGGTGCTCTGATGCTCTTGCATCAAACTCCCAAGGTACACAAATTCTTATGACCTCCTGATCATATTCCTTCTTCATCTCTTAGCAATTCTACCCACATCCTTTGTGGAATTTCCTTTGTGATATTTCTGTGAGCTGCAACAAAACCTATGCAATAGAAATTCCCCCTTGCTACATGATAAATCACCAAGCTTCTCTCCTATAAGCTCATTATTTCAGCATCTCTCTGGATCTCTCTTCCCTAGAACCATTTGAGCAATCCTAGCTCTAGGTTGCTCCAAATATCCTCACCTTCCTCAGCTGCTACCTGCACAACAATATAAAGACCACAAAATTACCAATATTCAACAGAATTGTACCTCCTTCTTTTTCACGTAGGAAATATTTCCCTACTTTGATACCACTCGATGCAACAGAAAACTGCAATTTAACATATTACCATGGATCTGTGGGTTATGGCCCACATAAACTCCCTTTACTCACAGCGGAATATAATATTGAATTTTTATAACATACATACGGAATAAATCAAACAATAGTTAGTTTATTGGAAATTTAAACAACTCGCAATCTCCCCTAAACAACATGCAGACACGCGGAACTATGTTTCTAGGGTCCCACAATTTGGTGACCAATCACAGCGCATCACATATTGGCAAGCTTAATAAATAACCTTAACAGTAAACATAGAATTCCGCTGATGCGAAGTTGCGATGACGATGTCGTAGCACAACATCGCAAATTCCCTGTCTTATCACAAATCGTCGCTCGTAAGTTTTAACTCTATACAATAACAATTAAACCATAAATCATGCCATGTACGCTAATGCACAATGCCGACATGTGGTCCTTCTCCTCATCGCATCACAAGAAATATAACTTACCCAACGAAGTCTTAATTCTATCCGCTAAAATTTGTGATTTTCCATCCACTATTGATCTGTGCCCAGATCTAATGATCCTCACTACTCGCCCTTCATAGCATCTCATCGCAAGTTATTTTTTTTAACTTATGAAATCATCTTAGTCGTCGATCTCTTCTCTTTTAGATCTATGATCTAATCATGACCATCCGCTCATCCTTCACGTAGTGCTTCTCTGTTGCTTCATCCTTCTGTCTCTGCAATAGCTTTTTTCTATGTGAAGTTCATAGGAACTTCGTCCTCTCACTCACACTCACACAATATATTAATTAACAGAAATAACACACATATATATTAAGAAGTATAAATCAAATAAAATAGACACTTTTCATTTATACACTGAACTTGAGTTACAAGCTAAGGCCACTCTGGCCTGAATCACATATTTCGCCCTCGAGCTACATTGCACTCTTCTCTCTTCTTACTGGACATACAAACTCACATTTATAAAGAAATTACAAATGAGTGGATCATCTAAGATCCACGATTTCTTCTCCCACAATCGCTAAACTAAACCCCTAAATCTCTCTGTTTGATTACATGGCAAATAATTACAATAAATCAAGTATTCTAGAGACTTATTGCTTCCATTGTTTCAGCTCTATTTAATGGAATTTTACCCTGTTTACGAATGGTTTTCCATGTCTCATCTTTCACAACATTGAATTTTAATTTTAATTAAGGTGCTCTGATGCTCCTGCATAAGACAAAAAATTTCAAAGGGTTGAAAGCATCTCACATATAAAAGCAAAAGTAAATTAAATCCTTAGTCTAGCATACAACATATAAATGAATCAATAATCATTTATAAACGATGTGAGTGATCAAGGAATCCCACAAATAACATCGAAATAGATGCAATTAGGAAAGAACTATTACTTCGTATTAAAATAAAAAGAGAAAAGAAGCTTACAACATGGTGCCTTGATGTCACAAGCTTCTTATAATGGTCTCCTTTCCTTCTTTTGATGACAAGATCTTCAGACCCAATACCAATAGCATGAGTTTACCAGTCCAAATCTCTCCAAATGCTCATCCCTATGATTAATTTATAGAAAGGATGAGGAGGTTTCTAGTTCCACTTCTCAATGGATTTGATCCTTAAGGAGTTTAGTTCCATATACCAATGGATGAGGCACATGTATGTAGTGGTTCAAGGTTTCTAATTTGGATAATATTCCTCAAACAAATCTTCTAGAACTTATATTTGTATTTTTATGTGCGTGAACGGACCTATACACTTTTTCTTCAGGGAAATTGTGCAAATATATGCAGTTTTTTAACAGAAAAACTGCATGCGTAGGTTTTGTTTAAGAAAACCGCGCAGGTGCTCAAAATTTGTTTTTAAGCAGTCAAAACCAAAATTCCTCTTATTCCTAGTATTATGTTACTTCAAGCTTCATAGGGGATTCAATTGAGACACATCATCGAATGGCGAGATATTTTAATCGATAGTCATGGTGACAAATGTTAGTGTAACACTTTTCTATTCGAATAACCAATGATTCAAGAGATTCAAGAATTGAATACAATCCTCTAAAAATTTCAAGTTGTCTTGGGCGCTATGGTTAATGGGGAGAAATCAAGTATATATTTATTCAACACAAACTCGTTAGTGCGAAGGAACCTGGTGCAAAATATAGGTTTACAAATAAGATCCCTACTATCCAAATATTTAGGCATTCATCTTGTGCCAAATTTGTTATAGGTTTCATGTTGATCGGAGATGAAGAACGTGATTTCAAGGAAATTGGAAAATTGGACCTTCAAAGTACTCAATATTCCTAGTCGCATAATTTTGTTGAAAGAAATTCTACATTCCATTCCAATTTACCATTTGTTAGTGCTTTTGGTGCCAAAATGTGTTTATAAGGATATTTTATCTATATTTCATAAGTTTCTATGGCAAGGGGCACAACAAGCTAGAAAATGGTCCCTTATGTCTTTTAAGAAGGTGTGCCTGCCAAAGTGGGGGAGATTTCTAGGCATGAGAGACCCTGAAATTCTTAATAAAACAATGGGAACCAATTTATGGTGGCGCTAGATCTAGGTAGGTGAATAACTCTAGAAGAAAATATGGAACAAGAAATATAGCCCAGAAACTACTCAAGTTCAGAAATTGCAGCAGGAAAATTTCCCTTTGGGTTCACTAATTTATAATTTATCTTTAGAACACAAGTCCATCCAAAACCATTTGTTATGGGAAATAAGAGATGGTGATATACATAAGTTTTTGGAGGAATCCTGGCAACAATCCGCAAAGATGGAAAGCGCAAAGGAGTTATGATTTCTTAAAGAGAACACATCAAGGGTAGGGGGAGTAGTGGTCACAGATTTTTCGAAGGAATCCTCCCCTCGAGAGAAATGAAATGAATAGAAATCTCGGGATCATTAGGATATGAATCATTTTTCATAGGAATGATAGGAAACATATATATATAGAGAGAGAGAGCATAACACCCTCCTCCAACATTTACCCAAGTTAACCAGTTGACCTAGGATACACATGTGAAGCATAATTTCTATGATATGATTCAATCTCCTATATCATCTTAAGGAAGTGGAATCGACAAAACAAAACCTTATTAACCTTCCTCGGGTGTTATAAGAACCCCAAGGACTAAAACACCCTTCTAGGGTTCCAAGCCCTGAGTTAATTTTCCTTTTCACTTATCTAGAATCCCAGTCGCTTGAAAAAACTTTCATTCATGTGATTGTAGGCCTCTAGTTGAATGCATAACCATTGCATGGGTGCGACTACAGTCTTTTTTAGCTATTTCTATGCCTGAGACCCCGAAATTTGTGCCACATTTTTAGGTCTAGACTCCAGGTCACTGCCCAGAACTTGATGAGACTTTCCAAAACAATATATTACACAGAGAAAAATCTTATAAAACAAAATTTTATTAAGGACTTGTCCTAACCAAGCTTATCCATGACAAACATTATATCAAACACATCATGAACATGTAATATATAGGTTTTACAGTTATATATGAAAATAAGGCTCTGATACTTATCTGAAAACCACCAAGGAGGCATAATGCCTTATCATAATAGTTGCAATAACATCTATTAGGTCATGCATTCAATAGCCATTCATTTACTAATCAAAATATGTTAAGAACCATAAATATAATCTGTCTTGAAACATGATTATAACCAACATATAATGATAATATTAACAATGATAGATCAACCATTAAATGCACATAATAATAAGTACATTTACACATCATACACAATAGGAAAGGAGCTCTTATTAACATATGAAAAATACAACCAGGTTAGGGACTTCCACATACCACTCGACCATATATTGGGTTGCACGAAATATTTCATTTAGCCAATCACCCCCATTCCATATTCCAAGCATGAATGTGGGACTCACAAAAAAACCAACAAGGCTTCCTTAGGAATTACCACAATCCCACCAAGGGATTCCTAGGCCCAAAAAACGAACATACAATATAGGATTTATAGCAATTGTGTCATATACTAGTCAAGGGATCACTAGGCCCTAAAAAAACATGGATGTCTCTGGATCTATCCACCTGAACTGTGAGGACTTTTTATGTCTCTACTCTCTAGGCTTTACCGTGTATCCCGCCATAACCGGTCAATGGATTCCTAGACCTAACGAGAGCATACACTTCTATTCTTTACCGTGTATCTTTCCGTTACCAGTTAAGGGATTCCTTGGCCTAATGAGGATCCATCCTCTAGGCTTTAGCACATATCCCTCTATTACCGATCAAGGGATTCCTAGGCTTGAAGAGGAGTTTCACAATCAGGATTTATCATGTACCTAACATTACCAGTTAAGGGATTCCTAGGCCCTGTGATTTTTAGTAAGACCACCCCACTAAGCTTCGATACGATTCAACAATCCATATCCACTAAATACAGTGAAACCCATCACACAATGAATATCCGAAAATGGCAAGGTAAGGATAAATCAATTGTCACACCTACAAATACCCATGCCAATCACAGCAAGGTATCCAAATACACACATGCATGCCAAATCTAGAAAGTAAATCACACATGAAAATCAATATTTGCAAGTAATGTCATTATAGTCGCCTGATCCAATTCTTCCTTGCTTGATCTTTTGCTTCATTTTTCCTTCTTTGTCCTTTCTTTTCTTTTCTTGATCCAATGCTAGAGTGCTCCAAGAATAATCTAAGTGTGTGAGAGAGAGAGAGCTCCAAGCTAAAACTGACAAAAGGTTACACTCACAAAAAAACATGAACTAATCCTTAGAAGAATTTTTATCAAGGAGACCTCTAATTTCTTAATTTTCCTCTACTTTTCCTTCAATTTCCTCCTCATGTGAAACATGTGACCTTTCACCTTCATTTTCTCCTAATTTCCATTATTTTCATAAATAAAATTCCAATTAATGCCTTTTTCCTTTCCAAATTATTTTCCATTACCTTTTCCAATTTCCTCTAGCTTTAATAAACCAAATGAACACCTGCTAGGATGTTTTTTCCAACATTCAGATTCAAATACGTGTCCCATGACCACGGTCTTATTTTTCCTTTATTAACTTTATTACATGGATTTTTACCCAAGATTGTTACAAAACCCTCCCCCTTGGGGAACACCATCATCGGTGTTCAATTAGACCTAAAACCAGCAAAAATTCTAAAAAAAAGCATACATCCCATGGAGCTTTATAACACAACTCCTTACGTCATTTACAATGAAATCCTGTTGAAAACATGACAAACATCTCATTTACTGGAGATTTACAACACAACTCATTAAAGTATTTACAATAACAACCACATATAATTATGCACATTTGATTCAACCAACAAATAACCATACTATTTATGGAGCTTTATAAATACAGCTCGCTACATTATTTACAATAATATACACATATACACATATGAAAATTTTCTCAACCAACAAATAAAAGGACATGATGTTTGCAAAATCAATAAGGGAATCTAGAGGCTCGCACCTCCATCCTTAAAAGTAGTACGAGGATTAAATTCCTTCCTAGGAAGTACAAAATCCACTGCGAAAGTCAAACGTTCATCCAATGCCCAGTGTTACAATCCTTGCGCTACGTGTCCTCTCAGTGAGTAGTTACTGGGTCATTATTATGGGGCACACTCCCAATGTGAATTTGATTCCATCTAGAAATGTTAATTACCAAAAAAAATCCATTCCCTGACCTTCCCTTATCTTCTACAAAGTCCCTCAGGAAATCCAGTAACCCCCTTCTGTGTCGTCACTCACCTTCCAAGTTCCCAGACATCCCCTATCCTAGGCGATCCATCCCTTGGCAAGATTTTCTCTCATCATAAGGTCCAATAGCCAAGGCATATCCCTGCCTCAAAACCATCATACCAGTCATATCATGTTCATGGAAATCAATGGACACTATTGGGTACCAGTGCCTCATAATGGCCCTTCATTTGAAGTTCTCTACCCACATAGTAATGTGTGTACCAATTCTTTTTACCACTACTGCTACTTCTTGTAGTCAGTTTCAACCACCTGACCGGGAATTTTCATGCTCCCTTGTACCAAGCACATAATTTTCATTATATTCCAAATAAATTGAAATAAATTCACATCATACCTCATTGGTAACTCATCAATAAAGTACACCTGCAATCCTGTTCACTTCCTCTCACAACAAGTCTGACTATTTTTTTGACCAATCATCATGTAAAAACATATCTAATTTGGTTAGGTCAAAATGAAATCATCATAGATCACAATCATATATCACATGTAACCATCATAAATTAGAGTCATAGATCACATGTGTGATAAAAATTAAATAAAATATTGATATTTATTCTTTAATCGATCCTTAGGTTCTACCTTTATCCTTTTTCATTTCTATACGCACACTAGATCGGTTTCCACACCCAACAAACACCTAGTGCCTTCTCTTCAACCATGTACATATACAAATAGTGTGCATCATACACATACATTACCACACACAACATACAATGCCATACAATACATGAACCTACACCTAACGTACAACACATACACCTACACTCGGTGTACAACACAAGACAATATATAAACCTACATCTAATATAAAAAAAAACACAATACATACACCTACATCCGATGTACATGACAACACAATACATACACCTACATCTGGTGTAAAAAAAAATACATATACATAGATATAGTACAACACAACGAATACACATGTCATGATACCATGACTACGAAATGCACATACACAGTACCACATGTACACAAAACAAAATGTACAATATGCATACAATACCACATGTGCACAACACATCATTTATGACATGCAGACTATACCAATTGTACAACATGTACATAATACCAGTTGTACACAACACCACCTACACAACATGTACACAACACCACATATACCCAGCACTACCTCCAAAACGTCTACACAGTACCATATGTACACAACACCATGCACAACATGTACACAAAACCCCATGTACAACATGAACACAACACCACATGCACACATCACTACATATAAAATCATACACACAACACCACATGTACATAGCACCATATGTACACCATTCACACCATGCCATATGTACAGAACACCAAATATGAAACATGCACAAAATACCATATCTACATAGCACTGCATATACAACATGTGCACCACACCATATTAAACATCACCGCGCATATACAACATCCATACAACACCATCTATACACAACACCCCATATCCAACATGTGGAGAACACCATATTTACATAGCACTGTATAAAATACATGGACACAACACCATCTATACACAACATTGCATAAATAACATGTACACAACACCATTTGTACCTAGCACTGCATAAGCAACATGTACACGACACCATATATACATAACGCTACATGCACACAACATCACATGTACAACATATATACAACAGTAGTATTGCACATCCATAAACCACACACTGACTTTACCAAGTAACCTTGCTTCCAGTGTCTTTCCACTATCCATTCTTGTCTCAGCATGTTGCAGATCACACTGCTTTCACTCTGCTGATGTATCCATCAACATTACCTGTCTATAACATAAACATACACATAGTATAATCACATAATATAAATTAATATCCACATGATACTAACCTCATATATTTTTTAGGGCTACTCTTCTCACTCGATTCCTCATAAAATAAGAACCTCTCCATGCCATTCACCTCCATAATAAATCATTCCTCCACAAGAATGATTACTGATAACCTTGTGATATAACGACATATATACATACATATATACATATAAACATCAACATAAAAACAATCATGATCTTTGATGACCCTATCAGACAATGGTATCCATACATACATATATACATATGAACATTAACATAAAATAATCATGATCACTTACGACCATGGTAGACAATGAAATACATACATTTATATGTATATAGACATCACCATAATCATAATCACAACATAATTACCATATATCATAAGATCAGGTTTAAGAGAACACCACTTATCCATGCACAACATGCACAACATTGAGAAAAATAGTTCCCAACATATCCAAGGCATTTGATGACTCAAAACCTATTTACTTCACCTTTCTTACGACTATATTTCCTCCATCCTTTTAACCTAATGGACCTAACCAATCCAACTGGTTGTCATGCTCTTGCCTTCAGATGCCCTTATACATGCACCAAGCTTCATCTAAGTCTTATAATTACTTGTCAGGTACCACATAGCTTTACCCAAAATCCATTAACTTTCCTCTTTCCCAACCAATTAGCAAGACCCTCAAAACATAAAAGGTAAGAACAAAAACAAACAATAAGAAAATCATGAGAATGAATAACCATATGACACCACAAACAAAGTGTTATGGTCATACATGAGACATAAAAAAATTCACAATAAAACGCAACAAATCACAAAATACCAAAAGTGCAAGACTAGAAACAAACACTATGACTCAATCCGATGAGTTCCCAATGCTTCCAAAGGAAAGCTCAGCCTAAGCCTTCTTCAAGGTTTCATGGTACTCTCTTTTGCCAAGGAATCTACTCCATCATAATGCCATAACACATAACTTTCAATGCATAAATAAATATAAAAATGTACCAATTACATTACCTTGATGTTCCAAGCACGTTTCCTTGTAATTGCACACATAAATATATCATCTCTCAAGAGACTCCAACTCCTTGACGCCTCCATCCATAACTAAAAACTAGCTAATATACCCACCAAATACATGTTCATGAATATATCACATATCCACATAATGTCACACGAAATCGGGGATAAGAAGGCTTCATGTATGCAAAGAATTGGAATTGCAGTTTCCATTGGAATTGCAGTTTCCAAGCACAGAAAAAATAATTCTCACTCAATTCCTGTCTTTTACCTTTGTCCTTGCTGCAATTGAGTTTTATTATGTATTATCACCTCACCCACTTGTTAGTTATATAAATAAATCAACCGTTACCTTGTCATGTTAATACCAAACATGTTTCCCTGCAACTGTTCACACATGTCAACCACATGTTCCAAATATCAAGACATCCTATCTATTAATTTGAAATGAACCTTTATCAAGACTAACAATCATGTCATAATTTGCAGTCAAGTCATAATCATACTTATAATACTAAAACTAGCACCTACTTAGTGCATATCACTTGTCTCAACATATATGAGTTAGTAAAACCATTTGAAAACAAGATCATTTCTTCATGCAATCTTATAGACACATACTCATATCATGCAAATAATTAAACATTCCAACACATATAAACATACCATTTTAGATAAATAAACTAAACGACATGATCCAACTCATACCTCTATGTATCTCCGGGGAGGTTAACACATCTTCACAAGTCAGTCCAGATTAGTATGACACAACATCACAAGTATATCTACTCAGTATGACACAACATCACAAGTATATCTACTCATAAGTAAATATCATAACCATCACCATCTACACACGGCAATATGGATTAGCCCATAACCATTTACACAGGGCAATCTGGATTAGCCCATAACCATTTACACAGGGCAATCTGGATTAGCATGAAACATATACCATCAAAATCTTAAACACAACGACCATAACCATCATGTATTTGACGGTAATGCATACAACAACAAGTTACTACTATTCATGGCTATTTGACCCACATGCATATGACGGAAATGACCAACTAGCAACTATCATACATGTAACCACAACTGATCAAGAATGATGAGAAATAAATGATCAAAGAATGATCCAAAATATACTCAAAGTTCTGAAAAATGCTCTAAAATCACATGTTGTTAATCATTAAACCCACTCTTGAACTTGTACATTAATATTTTACATTACATATATTACCAAATAAACTACACAGAGAAAAATAAATCTATCTTATTTTTTTAGTATCTTAACATTTTCCTTTTAGTAACTATCCCAAAGGTTACAGTAACATCCACAGTTAAAATTGTGCAGGTTCATGTCCAAGCAAACTGAAAACTCGAAAGCACATATCGTTTGTTCATTGCTGCTACTGTATCAGCATTTTTCGTTTTCTGTTAACTAATATTTTGTCTAATAATCCGTTATACACTCTAGTGTTCGCTTGCATTGCATGCATGGATGGAGCAGAGAATTTACTGTCTTTCTGATCTTCAAAGGATTCAAAAGGTTAAAAATTAACTTTCCTGATACCTAGAGGCACGAAAAATATAACATACTCGAACTAAAAACCAACGTCGCTGCATTCCATCAACTTAGATTTTCCTATGTGCATTACATCCAGACATCTACTTGGAGATTTAGTATAAGTGTTTGGAGATTTAATGTTGGTAAGTGGTCGTTTGGATTAAAAGCGATAAGATATGTGATTGGCTGATAGGTGTAGAAAACGTAGGGTTATAGCGCTATTAAAAATCATTTTTTTCCATTGAATGTTCCTATTGTGGGTTGAGTGTCTCAACAGAAAGGTACTTCCTCAGAATTAAACATTACAACTACAAGTGGCTGATGAACATTCATAAGCAATTATAATGAGAACATTTAAAATTATTTGAATTTTCATGTATTTATCATTCATGTTATTAGTTATTGGTTAGTTATTTGATAAATGGTACATTCATTTTATATTCCCATTAGGTACAAATGAAAAACAAACAAGTTCAGAAGTAAAATGGGCAGATTTAGAAATGTAAAGAAGCTAATATTGAAGATTACATCAAAGAGGTTTATATATATAGGATAATTACAAGTGGCTGATGAACGTTAAGAACCAATCAGAATAAGAATATTTACAATCTGATTGAATTTTCATGTATTCATAATGTATGTTATTTGATTAATGGCACGTAAAATTTATATTCAATATGTAACAAGATTAAACAATTACAACACTAATAGACAAATGAATTTAAATATACAATAAAATTAATATTGAAAATTAATTCAGGTAAAGGAGAATAGACGAATATACCCACCTGTCCAAGTTTTACAAAATCTGGATTTCTGATTTAATTACTCTCGAGAGGTAGTGTATCAGCATAAATAAACATATATCGGTATCTTAAGTAGCACTATATATATATAACGGCATTTCAAATCCAAATGAACTTGTATATCATTAGCTTAATACCTTCCTGTGATTTCTTTATAAAAATATAATGCATTTTTGGTCGCTGCAGTCATGATTGGGTAGTGTCAGAAAGTCCCAGGCAAACACAAATGCGCTCAAAATCAGAGCTGCGTTAATTGTGTTATAATCCCACTGTCAAACTGTCGTTATTGATCTGGTCAGCCGTCAATAGATTCTCCAACCGGCCCACTAAACATGATACACGAATGTAGGTCATTAACAATATTGAATTTGTCCGACTCCGAAATCGAACAGCAGATTTGGACGGTAATTTCATAACAAATATATCATCTACATTGTTGACACCAAATACATCATGAAAAGTACAGCCATACTTTATACATAGACTCGTAACAAAACAGATACGATGGCCAAAATATTCTGCATAGCACAACAATATAAACTCGTTTAACAATTATACTATTTTGTATGGAACTTTGGTAAGAAATTCACGGGTTGATTTGTACAATCGTAAGGAAAATTTGGTGAAAAATCTGAGCGATGCTCTTTGTTTTTTTTGTTTTTAAGTGTAATATAGGGAATGTGTTTTTAATATTACTGTAGAGAATATTTTAATGGTTTTAAGGCTATTTTTAATGCTGGGACGGTGAGGTTTATTCAATTGTGAAAAAGATTATTAATTTAACAATAGAAATTAAATGGCTGAAAAATTGTTGATTGAAATTAATTTATGATAAACATTAAAATACTTATTTCATGATACCTTTTATGTTGTTAATATTTACACAATGACAAAAGCCATTAAATTTATTAGTGTAAGGAAAAATTTAATGCATTGAAAATCTTATTGAGCACTTGGATTCTGTAAAGTACATAACTTAGACTTACAATACCAACTAATGTTTGTTACATTTCAAATGACCTATATATTCAGAGAGAGAACATTAACATTCAATTTTTCAATTAATATAGGCAGAGAAAATTTTTATTTCATAAACCATAGTTGAGAGTTTGAAACTTTCGCCACTAAAACAATGTTGTGATTATTCGTGAAGAGTTGTCTTCATTATGAATCACAAAACCCTTAGTTCACAAGATATTTTATTTATAACTCACATTGAATTTTTATTAATATTATTAATATTTTTTAAATTCCACATATTAATTTTATATTAAGAAGTGAAGGAGTTATCCATATATTATTTTATTAGGAAATAATTGATTTTTTACTTTCAATGACTCTTCTTTGAAATACTTTGTTGTGGTCCATATATATAGATAAAATTTCTCTTTATATATAAAATGTTGATATTGTAATAAATTCTCTTTATATATAAAATTTTGATATTGAAATAAATTAGTTAACAAATATATTCATATATGTTTTTTTTCTTCTTCTTTTAATTAATTTTAGGAGCTTTTCTAGTGTTATAAGGGCTTTTAATACATTGACCTACTAGATCAGGGTTTTTTCACCTAATATAGAATCTTGATTGGCCCCATGAGTGGCCCTTCAAGGAGGGATGAAACCCTGTCGTATCATAACATAGCCAACGGATCAGCCAATAAGGTTGATGGCATTGCAAGCTCATCCGGTGGAGGTGTGGGAAAGGGGGAAAGACGAGTCTTGGGAGCTCAATGACAAGTATGCATAAAAGGAAGATGCCTCCTGAAAGGAACCTTGAAACCAGAATTCGTCATCCCGAATAACAAGCTAAAGATATCTCAATAGTTTATGAAGGATCACATGTTGATGTGAAATTTTATGGTCACTTGGCCCAAGGAATATGATATCGTGAAGTGGGTTCAACTAAAGTGAAAGATGCAGGGCTCAATGGAGCTGAGGTTGCATGCCAAAGGTTTCTTTATTGTTATTTTCACATATCTCGAAGACTGTAAAAAGGGACTTTTTGAAAATGGCCCTTATTCCATGAATAATGTTGGTATTTTCATGAGATTCTAGGAGGAATATTACTACCCAAAGAAAAAGTAGTTTATTGTGGCTCTAGTTTGGGTTCAACTATTTTCATTAAAAATACATGTAATTTACTATTAAAAGAAGTAAAATTTTGGAAAATATCATCATTTAATCATATATATGTAAAAAGTATGCAAGTTTTTAATGAAATTGGCCAATATTTGTTTCATAAAATGTCCAAAATTATCCCATTAGCAAAAGTTTTCCCTTAAAATTTTCCCTATTGAAAATGCTATTGGAGATTTTGTGAAAATCTCAAAGATTATGAAAAGGGGAAGGAATTTATCCTATGCAAGGATTTGTGTATACATGAACATATCATAACCCTTGTTGAAGTCAATCGTTATGGAGTACCACAATGAGATATGGACCCAACCCTTAGACTATTAGCATATCCCTTTCAAATTTCATCGTTGCCATGAGTACAGGCACTTGATAAGTGACTGTCCATTGATAATTCTTGATCTCCAAGAAATAAAACCTTAAGAGACATCAAACGAATTTCAATAAGTCTCACATGAAAGGTAGATATAATTCCCCCCAACAGGAAAAAACATTGTAGGTGAAAGGAGATGTGATGCATAAAGCATACCCCAACAAAAATCCATTTGAAGTTATAATTCAAGAGGGTTTGTTTGGAGAAGAAGATGAAGAACAAGAGGATGAACGCGAATAGAATTTGATGGAGGTCGAAGAGAAAGTGGGTGGCAAGGGAGAAATCCCCCCAAAACATAATCCAATGGAAAAATGAGTGAATAATTCAGATCTCAGAAAATTACTAGCTAATATGATCTCATTCCTAGGGGTGGAATATATTCAAGATACCTTAAATGCAGATGAAAAGACAATGTTAGATTTCTTGCGTATGTGGGTAATAACAAAGGAGAAAGGGATCCCGTTAGAACAACTACAAAACTTCTTGCATTTATATGGATAATCAAGATCGAATAATGCCCAACCATGAGGAGGCTCCGTGATCTTGACCATTGGAAAAAAGGAGTGTCCTAGATGAAAAAATCCAAGCAGTCGACTACAAATGACGGGAGCACAAAGGGGCATAAATCATAACAAGAAGCTGTCAAAGAGGCAGGGGAATTTCTTATTGAAATTAGGTTAGGTTAATAAGATCATGGAGTATCTCAATCAATTAAATGTAGTTGCATCATGAAAATAATTTCCTCGAATATACAAGGCATAAATAGCTCTATAAAGAAAATATATTTAAGATCTAGAATTGAGAAGGAGAGGCTTGAGATAGTATTATTATAGAAGACAATTTTTTCTATCCCTAAACTAGAATAGAAAATGAGCAGATGCTAGAAAGGAAGTGATTCCATGTCCGTAGATTCACGGGGTAGCATTGGTGGTATGGGGGTGGTTTTGGACCCTAAATGGGTTTCTTTTTAGTACTGAATAAACACTCCTAATAGTTTGTCAAGAAATTTCAGGTGACTAGGCTCTGTAGAAGTAGAGTGGTTAATGATTGTTTATTGACCTTCCATATCGGGGAAAAGATAAAATTTTCTCACTGAGTTTAGGAATTTCATAGATACTTTTAAGGTGAGTAATGGATCCTAGGCAGTGATTTCAACATGATATGAAGTATGGAGAAGAAAAAAGGTGGGATTCAAAGAATGAAACCAGTGGCATTACTATTTTAGTAGAATATCCAAGAGTTAAAAATAACAGACATGGATATGATCAATGGAATACATACTTGGTGAAATTGTTGTGGTGGTCAACAGAAAATACCTTATTTCTTAGACTGCTTTTTCTTGTCAGAATACCTATTAGTTAGAGATATGTTTATGGAGGTATTAATCTTACCAAGTCTAGCATCTAATCATTAGCCTATCAAATTAGAGATTGACCTGAGAATGGCCCCCAAAATCATCCATTTAGATTTAAAATCTTTTGACTTCAATGTCAAGAATTTGGGCCCGAGATGGAAGAATGGTGGTATGATATATCATTCCAAGGGGATAATCATATGCATACCTTTTAGCTTGAACTAAAAGAGCTTAAATCAAGGATAAAATGTTAGAACTAGATGGAATTTGGTAATATTTTCAAGGAAAATATGAAACTCTAGGAGCACATGGAAGCACTTCAAGCTAACATTATTAAGGAAGGAAGATGATATCATCTGGTTGAGGAGTAAGGCAAGTTGATTCAAGATATCGAATCACGAAGGAAACATGAAGAGAATTTTTGGCATCAAAAGTATAGGATATAATGGTTGAGGGAGGGTGAAAGGAACACTAAATTTTCCATAAACTCAGTCAAGCATCGACATCAAAATCATACATTTCCTTAACTTCAAGGAAATTTTCCAGGTTAGTAGAGCATGAGGACATTGAGGAAGAGTTGGTTTCCTACTACGAGAATCTATAATCACGTGACAAAGTAGATAGGGATGGTGCCATATTAAGGATTATGAAGCACGTCCCACAATTGTTCATTTTGGAGAAAACTACAACACTAATGTGAGAAATGTCTTCCAACAATGTGGAAGAAGTGATAAAAGAGATGCTTAGTAATAAAGAGCGAGGCCCAGATGGTTTCACTAAATAATTATTTAAGGTTTGTTGTCCATTCATTGGCAATGAGTTTCACACATTAGTAGAGGAATGGAGAAGACAACAACATGTATGGTCTGACCTAAATTCCACCTCTCTTACCTTGATTCCTAAGACTAGCGACTCTAGTACTACTAGCAGCTTCCATCCTATTTCCTTATGCAACACTATCTACAAGATTATCGCATCGACCATTGTGAAGAGACTTAAACCATTATTGAAGAACCTTATAGCTCTGGGAAAAATCAGTTTTATTGAAGAAATACAGATCGTGGATGGAATCATTATGGCACATGAGATGGTTCATTCTATTAAAAAGAGTAGGAAACCACAAATGGTTATCAAGTTGGATCTATCTAAGGCTTATAATAGATTTAATTGGAAATATTTGCGTAGTATTATGACAACATTTGTTTTTTCCCCTAGTTGGATTTGTTGGATTAGATCCTTAATCTCTATCCCTATTTACTCTATTCCTTTGAATGGTTTTCCTTCTCACACCTTTACAATGTCTAGGGGCCTTCAGTAAGGGCATCCTATATCCCTTTCCCTGTTCATCTTGGAAGTTGAGGGTGTTGGGAGATATATCAAAGTAGTGGTGGATCAGGGGATTGTGAAAGGATTGTGGTTGTGGGGTAGTGATATTCCTATCACCCATTGATAGTTTGTGGATGAACTTATGCTATTCAGAGAACCAACGATTCAATAGATTCAAGCATTGGATACGATCCCCTAAAACTTCCAAGTTGTTTTGGGCACTATGGTTAATGGGGAGATATCAAGTATATTTTTCTTCAACACAAATCTATTAGTGCAAAGGAACCTGGTGCAAACTATAGGCTTAGAAATAAGATCCCTACTATCCAAATATTTAGGCATTCCACTTGTGCCAAATTTGTTGCAAGTTTCATGTTGGTCTGAGTTGAAGAAAGAGATTTTAAGGAAATTGAAAAACTGAACCTTCAAAGTATTCAATCTTCCTAGTCGCAACATTTTGTTGAAAGAAGTTCCACATGCCATTCCAATTTGCCATTTGTTATTGATTTTGGTGCCAAAAAGTGTCTATAAGGATATTGTCTTTAGACTTCGTAAGTTTTTGTAGCACGGTGCACAAAAACCTAGAAAATGGTCCCTTGTGTCTTTTAAGGAGGTTTACCTGCCAAAGTGGGGGGGAGTTCTAGGCATGAGAGACCCTGAAATGCTTGATAAAATAATGGGAACCAATTTATGGTGGCACTAGCTCCAGGTAGGTGAAGAACTATGGAAGAAAATATAGATCAGGAAATGTAGCCGAGAAACTACTCAGTTTCAGAAAGTGCAGCAGGAAAATTTTCCGTTGGGTTCATCAATTTAGAATTTAGCATTAGAACACAAGTCCATCCAAAGCCATTTGTTCTAGGAAATAGGAGATGGTGATATAGCTATGTTGTGGGAGGAATCCTATCAAAAGTAACCAAAGCTGGAAGGCAGGGAGGAGTTATGATATCTTAAAGAGAACACATAAAGGGTAGGGGAAGTAGTGGTCAAGTATTTTTCGAAGGAAGCCTACCCTCAAGTGAAATGAAATGAATATAAATATCGGAAGAATTGGGATATTGATCAATTTTCATAGGACGACAAGATATTGGGTTATCTATTAAGAGATAGGAAAATATATATAGAGAGAGAGTGTAACACCCTCCTCCCACATTTTCCCAAGCTAACCGGTCAACCCAGGATAAACATGTGACAAATCATTACTATGATATGATTCAATCTCCTATATCAGGTTAAGGAAGTGGAATCAACAAAACAAAACCTTATTGACCTTCCTTAGGTGCTACATGACCCCCAAGGGCTAAACCACCCCTCTATGTGTCCAAACCCTGAGTTAGCTTTCCTTTTCACTTATTTTCATCCCGAGTCACATGCAAAAACTTGCATCCATGTGATTGTAGGCCTCCAATCGCATGCATAACCATTGCAAGGGTGCGACTACAATATTTTTCAACGAGTTATGTTCCTGAGACTACGAAACTTGTGCACCTTTCTAGGGCTAGACTCCAAGTCACTTCCCAGAACTTCATGAGACTTTCCAAAACAATATATTACATAGAGATGAAGCTTCTAAAAAAAAAATTGATTAAGGACTTGCCCTAACCAAGATTATCCAAGAGAAACATTATATCAAACACATCATGAACATGAAATATATAGGCTGTAAATTGAAATATGAACATAATGGTTTTATACTTATCTAAAAATAACCAAGAAGATGTAATTCCTTCTCATAATAGTTGCAATAACATCTATTAAGTCATGCATTCAATAGCCATTCATTTACCAATAAAAAAAATGTTAAGATCCATAAATAGAATTTGTCTTGAAACATTCTTATAACCAACATATAATCAGAATATTAAAAATGATAGATCAACAATTAAAGCCACATTATAAAAAGTAAATTTACACATCATACACAAGAGGAAAGGAGATCATATTAACATATGAAAAAAGAAACTAGGTCATGGAATTCTGCGTACCACTCGACCACATATTGGGTTGAATGAAATATTTGTTTTAGCTAATCACCCGCATGCCATATTCAAATCATGAATGTGGGAATCATAGCAGAACCAATCAATGCTTCCTTGGTCTTTGCCAAAATCCCACCAAGGGAATCCTAGGCCCAAACTGTTAGAAAATTATATATTATAGAGAAATGCAATACATAAAATATATATGCGGAAACACAAACACAAGAAAACACATAAAACTAGAGAGACACAGATATACGTGGTTCACCAAGCTTGGGCTATGTCTACCCCAAATAGCCAGTCCTTCCTTTCTATTATCCACTGAAATGAAGAGACACAACCTACAACAGATCTGCTGTAATATCCTCTGTACTCTCTCACAGTCTCCCTATCTGTTTCTTGCTCTGAGAATACACATACAATCACAACCGCAATACAATACCCTCATACAAGCAAGGGGTTTCCTTCTAGGGAAAAAAACCCTAAACTAAACACAACTTCTATCGTCAGATCATCCGCCTAATGAACGGCCCAGATTGACTAGAAATTACTATACTTTTACAAGGCAATTTTACATTTCTTTTTAACTTCGGGGGCACTACCTCTGAAAACCCCTGCCAGGGGGGGGCTCCATAAAGTTGCAGTTGCCCCCCCTGGACCCCCCCAGCAGCATTTAATTATGGGTGGCATTGCTGCCCCATTAAGGTATAGGGGTCCAACATTGTGATACAAAATAAAAAAGATAATTAGGCTCCACACCCAACAATCTCCCACCTGGAGATTGATTGTAGCAACTCCACTGCTACTTATTTTGCTGGAAAATGACTCCACTTTGGACTTGGTTGTTTCTCATCTTCATCATCATACTTGAAGACCAATCGAAACTGAGAACATTCTCAGTTTCTCCCTAGTTACAAATTTTGTTAGCATATCTGCATGATTATGGCTAGTGTGTATATTTTCCAGCTTCAACTATCCACCTTCCAATACCGACCGTATGAAATGGTACTTGAGCTATATGTGTTTAGTCCTGGAATGAAATTCTGAGTTCTTTGCACGATGAATGGCACTTTGGATATCACTATATAACATGCCCATATCATGCTTCTTACCCAATTCATCAATAAAATTTTGTAACAAAATCATTTATTTACTAGCCTGTATAGCATCAACATTCTATGCTTCTATTGTTGAAAGTGCAACAGCACTTTGAATTTTTGAAACCCAACTAACAGTTGTTCCACCTATAGTAAATACATATCCTGTAGTGCTCCTCCTATTATCTTTGTCACCTACCATATCTACATCAGCATATCCCTGTAGAGCAATGTTTGAACCACCAAAGCATAATGTTTGATTTGTGGTACCTCTTAAATATCTGAGAATCCATTTCACTGCCATCCAATGTTCATTTCTTGGATTGTTCATGTACATGCTTACAACTCCCACTGTATGTGCAATATCAAGCCTTGTGCGGACCATTGCATACATTAAGCTTCCAACCGTTGATGCATATGGAACTTTAGACATATAGTCCATATCTTCTTGGGTCTTGGGGCATATCTCCTTACTAAGTTTGAAATGGCTAGAAAAAGGTGTACTAACTAGCTTTGCATTCTGCATATTAAATCTTTTCAACACCTTTTGTATGTAATCATTCTGAGATAGTGTTAATTTGCGATTTTTCCTGTCTCTAGTTATTCTCATACCAAGGATTTGTTTTTCAGCTCCCAAATCCTTCATTGAAAAGGAATTTGCCAATTTTATTTTGAGCACATTTATTTCCTGCATGTTAGACCCTGCAACAAGCATGTCATCTACATATAGTAACAATATAATATAGCTTCCATCATTTTTATTTTTCAGATAAACACAATGATCAGAGTGGCATCTAGTATAACCTTGTTCAGACATAAACTTGCCAAATTTTAGATACCACTACCTTGGAGCCTGTTTTAAGCCATACAAGCTCTTCTTTAACCTGCACACTAATTTTTCTTTCCCTTTGAACTCATATCCTTCTGGTTGTTTCATATAGATCTCTTCCTCCAAATCTCCAAGGATAAATGTTTTCTTTACATCTAACTGTTCAAGATGCAAATCTTCTGCTACTACAAGACTTAAAATAGTTCTGACTGAAGTCATCTTAACAACAGAAGAAAATATTTCATCAAAATCAATACCTTTCTTTTGTGCAAACCCCTTCACCACAAGTCTAGCTTTGTACCTCTATTTTCCTCCATCTTCTTCCTTCAGCCTATAAACCCATTTATTCTGCAATGTTGTTTTACCTGCAGGCAACCTGACTAAGTCCCAAGTCTGGTTATGTATTAAGGAGTCCATCTCTTCTTCCATGGATAGCTCCCACTTCTTCCTGGTTTCAACCTGCATTGCTTCTTCATAACATTCGGGTTCACCAGAATCAGTCAACAATAAATAATATAATAAAATAGAGTATCGTTCAGGGGGTTTACTTATCTTGGTAGATCTTCTAACACCACTTTCAGGTGTTTGAGGTGCATGTTGCTATTGTGGTGGTTGTTGTTGTTGTGGCTGTTGATTATTATTATTTTCAGGAACCTTTACTTTTTCTATGATCTCATCAAGAACTATGTATTCTTTTGTTTTCTTTTTCCTGTTTCTTTTCTTGCAACTAGTTCTTATACAAGACCTTTTCATTGAATATTACATCTCTACTCCTAATGATTTTGTGATATTCATAATCATATAAGCGATAAGAAAAATCATTAACACCATATCCAATAAAGGTACATTTCTTTGATTTTGCCTCAAGCTTTGTTTTGTTTTCTTTATTAATATGGACAAAGGCCTCATAGACAAAAGGCTTTAAAAAAGAGTAGTTTACCTTTTTACATGTCCATACTTCCTCTGGAATACCACCATCCAAGGAACTTGAAGGCCCTTTATTTATTAGATAAACACCAGTATCTATAGCATCTGCCCAAAATTGTAAAGGCAATCCTGCATGCGATCTCATGCACCTTGGATGCTCCATGATTATTATGTTCATCCTTTCTAACACACCATTTTCTTGTGGTGTTATTGGAACTGTCTTTCCTCTACAAATTCCATGCTCTGAACAATACCTATCAAACTCTTTGTTGTAATATTCACCTCCATTGTCTAATCTAAGACACTTCAACTTCTTTCCTGTCTCAATCTCAACCAAAGCTTTCCATTTCTTGAAAGTATAAAATACATCATATTTATTCTGAATACAATAAATCCATGTTTTTCTAGTTGCATCATCAATAAAAGTAACATAATAACGAGAGCCACCGAGAGATGATACCTAAGAAGGTCCCCATACATCAGTATGCACAAGCTCTAATTTTTCGCTCTTATTTTCTTTCCCAACTTTGAGAAATCTGACTTTCTTATGTTTTCCATATATACAATTCTCACAGAAATCCAAATCAACATTCTTCAAACCCGGTAGAAAATTTCTTGAGTGAAGAATCTTCATCCCATTCTCACTCATGTGTCTGAGCCTGTGATGCCATAATGTTGCATCTGCTCATTTGGAAGTTAAAGCATTAAAAAATTTATAAATACCATTTCATAAATACAATGTACCAACCTTTTCACCTTTTTCTATTACCAGGGCTCCTTTGGTGACCTTCCAAGTTTTATCTGTGAAATTTGTCACACGACCTTCACCGCCTAACTGCCCTGTTGAAATCAGATCTTTCTTTAGATCTGGAACATGCCTTACCTCCTTTAATATCCATTGGTTTCCATTTTGTTGTTTTACAAGAACTTTACCTATTCCAAAAATTTTACAGGTTTTATCATCATCCAAATGAACTTGTCCAAAATCTCCTTGAACATAGTCATGAAAATATTTCTTATTAGGTATGGCACAGAATGAGGCCCCTGAATCTACCACCCAGGAATCAGTAACATTTTCGAAAGAAAGAATCAAAACATCTTGTAACACATCACCTGTCACATTTGCTTCATGATGGTTTTCTTGTTGTGCATCTCCTCCTTTTCCCTTCCAAGATCTACAGTATTTCTTCAGGTGTCCTTTCTTTCCGCATTTCTAGCACACTATCCCCGATCTGGACTTGGATCTTCCTTTCCTTGATTTACTGCGATATCCCGAGCTCTTTCCTCTTTCCATTTTTCTTCCCCGGGACTGTGCACTCAAATCATTACCCGATGTCTCACCGGAGCTTTTCTGTCGCATTTCCTCACTAAGGATAGCACCGAAAACATCATCAAACTTTAAAGTACTAGATCCAGAGATAGAGTTACTAATGGCCATAACTAAACCATTCCAACTTTCTTGCCATGAGCACAGAAATAATAGAGCCCTAACTTCATCATCAAATTTTACCCCTATAGAACTTAACTGATTGGTAGCTGTATTAAAATCATTTAAATGGTCTACAACAAATCCACCTTCTGACATCTTCATATTAAATAAAAGTTTCATAAGAAATACGTTGTTTGAGGATGAGGGTTTTTCATATATTTTTTCCAATGCTTTAATCAAACCCTCTGTTGTTGTTTCCTTCGAAATATTGAAGGCTACCGACGCCGCAAGGCACAATTGTACTATTTCGAATACCTTTCTATCGAGAATCTTGCATTGTGCGTCTATCATAGTTGTCGGCTTCTTTGTTTTTTTGCTCAATTGTAGGTACAGATATTTTTGATACAGACAATCTTCCATCTGCATCTTCCACAGCGGGAAGTTTTGGCCATTAAATTTCTCGACCCTAACCTTACCATCTTCCGCCATTTCTCCCACTTGAACTAGGAACCCTTCTTTCCTACGATTTTATCAACCAAATAAACCTTTGGCTCTGATACTAGTTGTTAGAAAATTATATATTATAGAGAAATGCAATACATAAAATATATATGCGGAAACACAAACACAAGAAAACACATAAAACCAGAGAGACACAGATATATGTGGTTCACCCAATTTGGGCTACGTCCACCCCGAACAGCCAGTCCTTCCTTTCTATTATCCAGCACAATGAAGAGACACAACCTAGAGCATATCCGTTGTAATATCCTATGTTCTCTCTCACAGTCTCCCTATCTGTTTCTCGCTCTGAGAATACACATACAATCACAACCGCAATACAATATCCTCATACAAGCGAGGGGTTGCCTTCTAGGGGAAAAAACCCTAAATTAAACGTAACTTCTACTGTCATATCATCTGCTTAATGAACATCCCAGATTGAATAGAAATTACTATACTTTTATAACGCAATTTCACATCTATTTTTAGCTTCGGGGGCACTGCCCCCGAAACTGCCTACCAAGGGGGAGCTCCATAAAGTCATAGCTTCCCCCCCAGACCCCCCAGGCAACATTTAATTACGAGCGGCGTTTCCACCCCATTAAGGTACATGGGTCCAACGCTGTGATACAAAATAAACAAGATAATCAGGCTCCACACCCAACACAAGCTACAAACATACAATACAGGATTTACCGCAATTGCACCATATATCGATCAAGGTATCACTAGGCCCTAAACAAGTATGGATGCCTCTGGATCTCTCCACCTAAAGTGTAAGGACTTTTTCTATCTCTACTCTCTAGCCTTTACCGTGTATCCCACCAAAACTGGTCAATGGATTCCTAGGCCTAACGAGAGCATACCCATCTAGGCTTTACCATGTATCTTTCCATTACTAGTCAAGGGATCCCTAGGTCTAATGAGGATCCATCCTCTAGGCTTTACTGCATATCCCTCTATTACCGGTCAAGGGATTCCTAGGCATGATGAGGAGTTTCACAATCGAGCTTTACCATGTACCCTGCCATTATCATGCAGCCTTCCATTCCTACGCCTTGTGATTTTTCCTAAGACCACCCCACTAAGCTTTGATACCATTCATCAATCCAGCTCAACCTAATAAAAGAGAAACCCATCACATAATGGCTATCTAGAAATGGAAAGGAAAGGAGAAATCAATTGGCACACCTAGAAAGACCCATGCCAATGACAACAAGAGATCCAAATACACACATGCATATCAAAAGTAGAAAGTAAATCACACATGCAAATCGATATTTGCAATTAATTTCGTTGTAGTTGTTTCACTCAATTCTTTCTTCCATGATTTTTTTCTTCCTTTTTCCTTCTTTCTCCTTCCTTTTATTTTCTTGATCCAATGCTAGAGTGCTCCAAGAATGCCCTAAGTGTGTGAGAGAGAGAAAACTCCAAGATAAAATTGAAAAATAGTTACACTGAAAAAAAAAGCCACAAACTAATCCTCGGAAGCCCTTTTATCAAGGAGGCCTCTAATTTTTACATTTTTCTCCATTTTTCCTTCAATCTCCTCCTCACGTGCAAACTATGACCTTCACCTTTCCTTTCTCCTAATTTCCATTATTTTCATAAATAAAATTCCAATTAATGCCTCTTTCCTTTCCAAATCTTTTTCCATTACCTTTTCCAGTTTACTCTAGCCATAATAAACCAAATGAACACCCACTAGGATGTTTTTCCCAACATTCAGCTTGGAATACATGTCCCATGATGATGGTCTTATTTTTCCTTTATTAACTTTATTACATGGGGTTTTAACCAGGGTTGTTACAGACCCACCCCCCCCCCCCCCATGTGGAACATCATCCTCAGTGTTCAATGAGACCTAAAACCAACAAAACCAGAAAAAGAAAACATATTCCCATGGAGCTTTATAACACAATTCGTTGCAACAATTACAATGATATCCTACTGAAAACATGACAAACATACCATTTACTGGATATTTATAACACAACTCATTACAATATTTACAATAACAACCACATATAATTATGCACATTTGCTTCAACCAAAAAATAACCATATTATTTATGGATCTTTATAAATCTAGCTCGATGTAATATTTACAATAATATACACACATGCAAATTTTCTCAATCAACAAATAAAAGGACATGATGCCTGCATCATCAATAAGGGAATCCAGAGACTTGCACCCCCACCCTCAAAAGTAGTACCAAGATTAAGTTCCTTCTGAGGAAGTACAAAATCAACTTCCAAAGTAAAAACCTTCATCCAATGCCTAGTGATACAATCCTTGCACTACATTTCCTCTCAGTGAATACTTATTGGCTTATTATTCTGGGGTACACTCCCAATGCGCATTTGATTCCATATGGAAATGTTAATTAGCAAAAAAAATTCATTCCCTGACCTTACCTTCTCTTCTAAAAAGCCCCTCAGGAAATCCAATAACCCCCTTCCGTGTAGTCACTCACCTTACAAGTTCCGTGGAATCCCCTATCCTAGGTGATTCATCCCTTGGCAAGGTATTCTTGCATTATAAGGTCGAAAAGCCAAGGCATATCCCTGCCTCAAAAGCATCATACCAGTCATAGCATATTCATGGAAATCAATGGACACTATTGGCTATCAATGCCCCACAATGACCCTTCTCCTAAAGTGCTTTACCCACATACTGATGCATGTACCAATTCCTTTGACCGATGCCATTACTTCTTTTAGTCATTTTAAACCACCCAACCCAGCATTTTCATGCTCTCCTATACCAAGCAGATAACTATCATTATATTCAAAATAAACTAAAATAAATTCACATCAAACCTCATTGGTAACTTGTCAATAAGGTACACCTTCAATCCCGTTCACTTCCTATCAAAATAAGTCAACCTATCTCTTTGACCAATCATCATCCAGTTAGGTCAAAATGAAATCATCATATATCAAAATACTATATCATATGTAACCGTAATAAATTAGATTCATATATCACATGCATAATAAAAATTAAATAAAATACAGATACTTATCCTTTAATCGATCCTTAGCTACTACCTTTATCCTATGTCCTTTCCGTATGCACACCAGATCGATTTCCACACCCGAAAAACACCCAGTTGTTCAACTATGTACACATACATATAGTGTGCATCACATACACACAACATACAATGCCATAAAATACACACACCCATGCCTAACATACAAGACATGCACCTACACTTGATGTACAACACAAGGAAAAATATAAACCTACATCCAGTGTACAAGACAACGCAATGCATACACCTACATCTAGTGTACAACACAATACATATACATAGATATACTACAACACAACGAATACACATGTCACAATACCACAACTATTAAATGCACATACATAGTACCACATGTACACAAAACAACATGTACAACATGCATACAAAACCACATGTGCATTAAACACCATTTATGACATGTAGACAATACCACATGTACAACATATACACAATACCACTTGTACGTAATACCACCTCCACAACATGTACACAACACCACATGTACCCAACACTACCTGCACAACATGTACACAACACCATATGCACATATACACAACACCATGTGCAACATGTACACAACACACCATGTACAACATGTACACAACACCATGCACAACATGTACACAACACGCCATGTACAACATGTACACAACAACACATGCACACATCACCACATGTAAAATCATGTACACAACACCACATGTACATAGCACCATATGTACAACATGCACACCATGCCATCTGCACATAACACCACATATGAAACATGTACAAAACACCATATGTACATAGCACTACATAAAATACATGTACACAACACCATCTATACACAGCATTTCATAAAAAATATGTACACAACACCATTTATACCTAGCATTGCATACGCAACATGTACACCACACCATATATACACAACAATGTATGCACACAACATCACATGTAAAAAATATATACAACAGTATTATTGCACATCCATAGACCACACACTTACTCTACTAAGTAACTTTGCTTCCAACGTCTTTCCACTATCCATGCTTGTCTCAGCATGTCTTAGATCACACTACTTTCACTTCATTGTTGTATCCCTCAACATTACCTGTCGATAACATAAGCATAGACATAGTATAATGACATAATATAAATTAATATCAACATGATACTAACCTCATAGATTTGTTAGGGCTACTCTTCAGACTTGATTCCTCATAAAGTAGGAACCTCTTCATGTCATTCGCCTACATAAGAAATCATTTCTCCACAAGAATAATTCTTGATAACACTATCAGACAACCACATACATACATACATATATACATATAAACATCAACATAAAAATATCATGATATTTGATGACCCTGTGAGACAATGGCATACATACATGCATATATACATATGAACATTAACATAAAATACTCATGATCACTGGCAGCCCTATTAGACAATGACATACATACATGTATACATATATCGACATCACCATAATCATAATCACCATATATACCATAATAAATAAAAAATTAGGGAGGCCATAGAGCTGTGTTAATTGTGGTATAATCCCACTGTTAAACTGTCATTATTAATTTGGTCATCCGTCAATAGATTCACTAACCGGCCCACTAAACATGATATTGAATTTGTCCGATATTAAAAACAAACAATAGATTTTGAGGTTCTCGATCAAGTGGACGATAATTTCATAACAAATTTATGATCTACATTTTTGACCCAAAATACATCATGAAAAGTACAACCATACTTTATTCATATACTGATACAATGGCCAAAATATTCTGCACAACACAACCATATAAACTCGTTTAACAGTTATACTATTTTGTATGGAATTTGGGTAAGAACTCCACGGGTTGCTTTTGTATAATCGTAAGGAAATTTTGGTGAGAAATCTGAGCGATGCTCTCCTTTTTTCGAAGTGTAATATAAGGGATGTGTTTTTAATAGTAGTGTAGATAATATTTTGTTGGATTTTAAGCTAATCATGAGTTGCTGAGGTTTATTCACTTGGTTTTAAATAATACAATAATAATTATTATTGTAAACATATAAACTAGTAATTGCATTATACGTTACAAATTAAACATTGTAAGATGGTAGTATAAGAAATAATAGCCACCATTCAACAACAAATACATGAGATATTGTGATGAATAAATAAATAAAAAATTGAGTGTAAATTTTATATCTTTTAACAAAAATATTTTGGAAATTCACTAGTTAATATGGTATCATTCCTAGGGGTAGAAGATATGCAAGCTACCTTAAATGTGGACAAAAAGACAATGTTACAGTTCTTGGGTATGTGGCCATGAACAAAGGCTAAAGGGATCTGGTTAGAACAACTATAACACTTCTTGCATTTATATGGCTAATGGAGAATGAATAATTCCCAAGCAAGAGGAGGCTCCATGATGTTGACCATTGGAAAAAAAATGAGTGTCCTAGATGAAAAATTTGAAGCAATAGACTACAAATGATCAGAGCAGGAAGGGGCATAAATCATAGCAAGAAGTTCTCAAAGAGGAAGGGGAATTTCTTATTGAATTTAGGCGGAGATTACAACATGATCTGAACACTAGAGAAGAAAAATGGGATTCAAAGAATGGAACTAGTGGCGCTACTATTTTAGTAGAAGATCCAGGGGTTAAAAATAAAGGACGTTGATACGATCAATGGAATACATACTTGGAAAATCGTTGTGGGGGTCACCGTCAAATACCTCATTTCTTAGGCTGCTTTTTCTTGTACCTGTTAGTTAGAGATATGTTTGTAGAGGTAGTAATCTTACCAAGTCTAGTATCTGATCATTGGCCTATCAAATTATATATTGACCTGAGAATGGCCCCCCAAAATCATCCATTTAGATTTAAGAGCTTTTGGCTTTAAAGTCAAGAATTTGGGCCCAAGATGGAAGAATGGTGGTAGGATATATCATTCCAAGGGGATAACCATATGCATACATTTTAGCTTAAACTAAAAGAGCTTAAATCGAGCATAAAATGTTAGAACTATATGGAATTTAGTAATATTTTCCAAGATAAGCTTAAACTCTAGGAGCACATGGAAGTACTTCAAGATATAATTATTAAGGAAGGAAGATGAGATAATTTGGTTGAGGAGGAGGGAAAGTTGATTAAAGTTCTTCAATCATGAAGGAAATAGGAAGAGACTTTTTGGCATCAAAATTCTAGGATATAATGGTTGAGGGGCGGTGAAACGAACACCAGATTATTCCATAAAGCCCTGGTCAATCATCAAGATCACAATCAGATATTTCCTTAAATTCAAGGCAAGGTTCCAAGTTTGTAGATCATGAGGACATTGAGTAAGAGTTGGCTTCCTACAACCTGAATCTCTTATCATGTGACAAAGTAGATAGGGATGGTTCCATATAAAGGATTATGGAGCACATCCCCAATTTTTTTTAGTTTGGAGGAAACTACAACACTAATGTGAGAAATATCTTTCAACAGGGTGGAATAAGTGAACAAAGAGATGCTTAGTAACAAAGCTCTAGGCCCAGACAGTTACATTACATAATTATTTAAGGTTTGTTATCCATTCATTAGTAATGAGGTTCACACATTAGTAGAGGAATGGAGAAGAAAACAACATGTATGGTCTGACCTAAACGCCACCTCTCTTACCTTGATTCCTAAGACTAACAACTCTGGTACTATTAGCAACTTCCATCCTATTTCCTTATGTAGCGCTATCTACAATATTATCTCATCGGTCCTTGTGAAGAGACTTGCACCATTGTTGAAGAACCTTATAGCTCTAGGAAAAATTGGTTTTATTGAAGGAAGACAAATCCTAGATGGAATCATTATGGCACATGAGATGGTTCATTCTCTTGAAAAAAGTAGGAAACCAGGAATGGTTATCAAGTTGGATCTATCTAAGGCTTACGATAGATTGAATTGGAAATATTTTCTTAGTATTATGGCAACATTTTCTTTTTCCCCAGTTGGATTTGTTGGATTAGGTCCTTAATCTCTATCCCTATTTACTCTATTCCTTTGAATGTTTTTCCTTCTCACACCTTTACAATGTCTAGGGGCCTTCAACAAGGGCATCCTCTATCCATTTTCATGTTCATCTTGGAAGATGAAGGTCTTGGGAGATATATCAAAGTAGTAGTGGATCAAGGGATTATGAAATGATTGCGGTTATGGGATAATGATATTCCTATCACCCATTGATAGTTTTTCGATGACTTTATGTTATTCAGAGAACCAACGATTCAAGAGATTCAAGCATTGGATATGATCCTCTAAAAATGCCAAGTTGTCTTGGGAACTATGGTTAATCGAAAGAAATAAAGTATATATTTCTTCAACATAAATTTGTTAGTGCAAAGGAACCTAGTGGAAACTATAGGCTTAAAAATAAGATCCTTTCTATCCAAATATTTAGGCATTCTTCTTGTGCCAAATTTGTTGCAGGTTTCATGTTGGTCGAAGATGAAGAATGAGATTTCAAGGAAAATGGAAAATTGGACTTTCAAAGTACTCAATCTTACGAGTCACATAATTTTGTTGAAAGAAGGTGTACATGCCATTCTAATTTACCATTTGTTAGTGAATTTGGTGCCAAAAATTGTTTATAAGGATATTGTCTCTATATTTTGTAAGTTTTTGTGGCAAGGTGCACAACAAGCTAGAAAGTGGTCCCTTGTGTCTTTAAAGAAGGTGTACCTGCCAAAGTGGGGGGGGAGTTCTAGGCATGAGAGACCCTAAAATGCTTAATAAAATAATGGGAACCAATTTATGGTAGCGTTGGTTGCAGGTAGGTGAATAACTATGGAAGCAAATATGGATTAGGAAATATAGCTAGCAAACTACTCAGGTTCATAAAGGGTGGCAGGTGTTGAGGTATAAAAGGTTTCTTTTTAACTCCTATTTATCCTAAATTAATTATCAATCCAGGTATGACTCTTTACCTCAAGAGTGTACTCAATCTAAGGCAGAAATTTAATCTAAGAGTAATGCTCTCCAATTTGCAGTACAGTGTTTCAAATACAAGAGTAAACAGTTGCTTGAAAATGAAATCTAATTGCAATGACATGAAACTTAAAGCTCTAAAATCAATCACGCACTCGGAAATCATCACTAAAGGATGTAGTAGTAATAACTCTTGCCTCTGTCAACTGATGTAAATGAAATCAAGCATACACAAGATCCTCAATCTGAGAACTTAGACAATAATAGCCAATGTCCTTTACAGTTGATGATATTACACTCCACAATAAAGCAACTAATTGGAAATGGTAACTGAGTTAAATCAATAATGTTGCTAATGGAAATAGAATATACAAGCTCTCTGCAATAAAATTATAAAGAAAACCAAATACTTACAAGAAAGGAATAAACAATAAAGCTCGTTATCAGAAATGAACAACAAAGCTATTTAAGGGAAATGAACAGCAAATTCTAAACAGCGAAGCTTTATATCTGAGAAGCATAAAAATAAAAGTTACAGAGGAATAAATAATCTTGTTATGTTGGAAAGGAATAGCAATGCCATTCACTCACAACTGATGCAACAAACCGATTTCATAAAACATTGAAATATTAAGCTATAAAACATGGAAACTATGAAGCAATGCGATTTAAAGGAAATGAGAACTAAATCAAACCATCACATGACTGGAATTGGAAAGTAATGGTACAGATAGCAAGTGGATCCACCAGGGCTGGGCCCTTAGCCTCTAGTGAAGCACTGTCGAACTACTCCTATATCAAATAATGGAACGACAATCGGATTATATATTAATCATGTGTAATAGATTTTACAAGCAATCGAACTCTGTTTTAACCTATGAGAGTCGATGAGCAATTGTGAAAATACAACAGGAAATCTCAATAATCATAATACACTCCTTGGTTTCTACAAGCGTTGTTCCTTTTATAACAGCCAATGGAAAAACAAGAAATACAGATAAGCTTTGATAAGCAATCCCTCAGGATCGAGAGATCCTGAGGGATTCGCTCTATCTTCTATCTTCAGCTATTGTTTTTTCTTCTTGCGCTAATGTCGCGTTGTTCCTTTCTTTTCTTTGACTGTGCGTTCCAATATTGACCTTCTTGTCTGGATATTGCCTTTTGCTGAAGGGACAACAATTATTTTTGCTTTGTCTTTTCCTCTCGAATGGTGGCTTCCCACTTCATCTATTTTCTGCATATAAGAAAAGACAATCTTTAATCAATTTGCAACAATCACTAATCTCCTTAATTCTATTATAATTCTTCAATATATTACCATTCTAGAATATAAAGGAGTTATGATTAAAGGAAAAAGATAAAGAAATACATGGCAAATTCATACCTTTTCCAATGCTCAACACACCCCCCTGCTTACCCTTTTTCATGTCCTCATGAAAAACATAGTTCACATGTAAAGTAGTTAGAGAATAGACTGGAGAGGGTTTTTCATTAGGTGGTCTAAAACCATGATTTGTAGCTAAAAATTCAAAATATACCCTGTCTTCCCTTCAGGTAATTCATATTTGGCCTTATAGTCTACTGCAGGATACCAGATAATAGGGCTTTGAAATCTACAACCTAACTAATACGGGTCTTCCCTCAAGATGAGGTTACTATATATAACTAGGCGGTTTGCAGCTAACTCAAAATTTTTATAATTGAATGGCTCTTTGTCTTGAATATTCTGATTGGAAATCTTTCATTGGAGTTTATCTGCTACTACAGCCTGGTCTCTGATGGATAGAAAATATTCTACCCTGTCCAGGACGATTGCTTTGTGGATGGGTCCCAATGTTTGGATCACACCCTCCTTCGTCATTAAGCTTTTCTGCCTAGCCCATAATTGTAATGGGTGTCTTGGTTCACCCCTAACCCAAAGGTCTAAACCATTTTCTTGTCTCTGAAAAGTGTTATAGGACTTGAGCCATTTTAACTGGTTAACAGCAAATGAAATGAATGCTTGATATTAGACATCACCCACAAAAGGACTGGGATTTGTCTCCGTTTCCCCTTCCAATATAAAATTGTGCAAATAAAATTCACAGAGTAGGTGCTGAACTTTTACTCCATAGAGTTGACAGCAGTTTATAAAATCATCTATAGTTTTTAATTCTATAGGTTGTCCTGCCTTAACAGCTTTAATTTTTAACTGCAAATATCTTTCTAACAAAAACAAAGCATAATTTTTGGTAGGGGACCTACATGCTAGAACATTTGTATATAGAGAATAGAGAGTATCCATTTAATTCCTGAATGTTTGTAGTCTATTCCTTACCTCTTCAACTTTTTCTTCTACCTTCCAACATTTATTGAAGGCTTCTGCTTTTGATTCATTGATGTCCCTTAGTTTCTGCTGTAACTCTTGGTATTTCTTCCTAGGAACAATATCTTCTTCGAGATTTTCTCTAGCCCGCTAAGCCTATGCTAGATCCTCTCAGAGTTTTGCTATACCAGGGTCATTGTTCATAAAAATATTTTTGAGTTGAAGATCTACCTGGGTTTTCTTATTACAACATCGAGTTCCTACAGTCTGTGTCTCTTTATTGCAAAATGTCTGGTTGGCCGTACTGCTAGAGGATAGTGCCTCAGTCTGAACATCTTTATTACAGACTTGTACATTTTTGGTTTGGGCAACTACGTCTGTAACAACTGCCTGATGTTCCTTGCTATCCTGAATGAATATGGGCTCATTTTGAGTCTCCATGGCCCTTGTATTATGGGGTTCCGTTTGGATGGCTGCATCCCCTGTTTTCGGGGTTCTTTTAGATATTTTCCCCCTTTTTAGAACCCTTATCTTCTGTCTGAGTTGTTTTACTAATTTTAGTAGCTTTTGCTGTTCCTTCCGCAGCTGCTTAATTTCATTTGTCTTATTCTTCTTTTTCTTGGGAGGAAAAGTTGTTTCCTTTTCTGGACTTGGCTGCTCAGCTGGGTTTTTTTCTTCAGGGATTGTGCCCTTGTCCTAGCTTGTTTCCACATTCTCTGTTTGGAACACTTCTTCAGTGTTCGCGTTATCCTGACTAGGTTCCTCAGGGGAGTGTTGTCCTCTACAACAACCCCCCATTTCATATAATTTTTATTCACAACACTATAATATCAATTCTTAAAGCTATTACACCGAAATAAGCTTCTAAAGAACTGTCAGGACAGTAGTTATGGAAGCATGGAGACCTGCGGACTTTCTATCCATGTTACTTCTTTCAGAAGGCAATATAGAGTACCTTACAGTCAGTGAGGAATTCAAAGAACACATCTGAGATTAATGTCAACCTGAAAAGACTCCTGAAACAGCCTATAGAGTACCAATATGTCAATACAGAGCCATTAAGCAGAGTGGGCATGAACACTTCCTCCACTCTTTCTTAATGAATCAATTAAATTACATCTACTACCACTGCTATTCATTCTCCTATAAGAACCCCTGAAGAATACATTGTAAAGGTTGTTGTTAGTTGATAGGGATTCATTCGATTGTTAGAACTATTATTGGGGGAAGTAGCTTAGTAGTTTGTAATTTGGTAGGTTAGGAGGAGAAGTTTGGACTGTAATAGGCCATTGAGCTTAGAGTATGTGACTGGTTTTGCACATCAATTGAACAAGAAAATTTCACAGGATCCTAGTCTATATTACGGGTGATGTTTTCCTTACTTATTTCATGTTTAATCATATTGTCCACTATTCTATGATAAGAATCAATAATCTGGCTTAGGATATACCCCTGCATGGTACCCTAATGCTTTCCTACTCTTCTTATCTTTGATGTTTTTTGCTGATTGTGTATCTAGGAGCAAATTCATATAATTTAACCAGTCAAAGATGTTGGTCTAGCCCATGCTTACTGATGTTCGAATTTGGAGTTTTTTGCTTAGGTTTTCTTGTTGGGTTTAAGCTGGAAGAATTGGGATATCGGGGATTTAGAGTTAGCCCTGTCCACTGTGTTCCTATCCCGACAGTTTGGCCTTACTAAGATCCCTTTGAGCTAGTTTCAAGAGCATTGAAGGTTAAAAGTCCTTCTCTGATCTTAGGCCTTGCTCTGTGTTAAATATTAAACTATTTTTCCTTGAGAGTATGTGAAAACAAGCCTGGAGTTAAATGACCTCTGACCTAATCTTAAGCTACCCTTTGTGTCTTCATTGAGAGTTGCCTCTGAGTATGTCAAAGCAGGTCTGGATTTAAATGATATCTGACCTGATCTCCAGACTGCACTTGGGTTTCTTTCTTTCTTTCACCTTCACTCTTAATGTTCCATTCTACCATTTATCTAAAAGATCCTTTAGTATAGATGACTTGCCCTATGAAAGGCCTTGATCAATTGTTATGAAAGTAATCTCCTTTCATGACTTCATAGCCCAATGGATTGACACTTTCTTGACCTATCTTCTTTTGCCAAAACATCTTGCTACTTTTTTCCTTTCACTCCTATGACCTTCTCAGTTAATGATCTCCAACCCAACAACCATATAATTTTAAAACCCCTTGTGCTTCATACCTAGCCTAATACCTCATTTTGAGCTTCAAAGATATATATCATTCTTTGCATTTATAAAGATATCCATCTCTGGATCCAGGAGGGCTAGATCCTAGGATCCCATAGTGGTTTGTTGTTGTCTTGTTTTTTGGTCTTGCCAATTTGGCCAAAACACAAGAACCCCAACATAATGGTGACTCCGCTGGGGAATTGAGTGCATTTTATATTAGACACCCTTAGGCACTCAGAAGACCCAAGATCTCTGGTCAGATTTGTGTTTAAATGTTGATGGTGGACAGTAGCTTGCTTTAAACATTTAAATTCATCCACCTGGCGACTCCACACTCCATAACTCTCAAAGACTCCACTGGAGGAAGAACCTGAAATATGGCCAGACCTCATAAAAGGATAGAACATTTAGGCTGGATTTGGTTTAAATAATTCATTGTTTTTATCTACAACTGCGTTCTATCCTATTTTAAGCCTAATCAAGTGTACAAAGATGAGATCCACATTGAGTATGGGAAAGATCTCAAGCCTCCGTCTTCAGACCATGAGCAGACCTATACTCCTATGAAAGACCTGGTGGAATAAGAGCCTCATGTTGTATCTCCCACTCCTAGAGAAACTTCAAGCAGCCATGAGCCTATTATCGCACCACCTACACGTACAAAGGTCATAGAAAGATATAAGCCTCTGGTTTTACCTCTTATCTTCCAACCCCTTCCTGCAGAACTTATAAACAAGCTGTCTCTTTTTGATGGAGAAAATAAAAAGACCACTGCTGAGGAACATGTTCAAAATCTTGAGGATTTACTTGAATTGTATGAAGTAGAAGAAGATGATGTGCGTGTTAGAATTTTTGCCTTGTCATTACAAGGAAATGTTAAGAGTTGGTTTAAAAACCATCTAGCTGCAAGCATTTTCAGCTTTCATCAATTTTCTCAAGTTTTCCTTGGTAAATGGGCAGTCCCGAGAAATGTTTTCCTCATCTTAGAAGAGTATCAAAATTTGAAAAGGCAGCCAAGAGAGACATTACAAGAGCTTTTAGCCAATTTAAATAAGGTATACAATGCAATACCTGCTAACATAAAACCACCCTTAGGATGGACTCTATTTCACTATCCAAGTTCTTTTGATCCTGAGGTGGAATTCCATATAAGAGAAAGAGAGCCTTTGAGCCTGGAAGAAATTTAAAGCATAGAAATTACTGTCGAGTACAACATAAAGTGTAGGGAGGAAAGATTAAAAGCAATAAAGAAGGACCAAGCAGAGCAAAAAAGGCAGGTCTCTTTAGAAAAAAAACTGGAAAGATTGATAGAGACAGCCAACACCTTGCTGGACATAGAAGAGGAAGAATATGAGGTTAAAACCAGAAATGATGATTGGAGAAGACCTACCCCTTGTCCCCAAGAAAAACAAGCCAGATCACTGCAAGACATAAGTTACGTGCAAAGCATGTATGATGAACCAGATTTTGAATTAGAAGACAAACTTGCAGATGATTTTGGAGAAAGAATTGCTGAGCATCCAATTGGTTTGATGGGTAACGTTTCTTATAATTACAATTTCTCTAATGTTGATATGTACGATGATGATTTTTTCCAAAGGGGAGTTGAGCTTGCAGGGCCATCATTAACAGTTTCATGGGAGGAAAATCAGGATCAACAGCTTCAGGAAAGCAATGGGCCAATCCAGGATATCTGCGATACTGATGAGGAAAGTGTTGAAAGCCTGAGAGCAGACAAAGATTCAATGAATCTTCACTCTGTTATATATCAGATCATCAGTAATGATTTCCATGAAGATGGAAGTCAACAGCTTTCTAGTTCAAAGGATGAGGAAGAAAGAAATGAAGAAGCTCTTGAGCAAGAGGAATATACTGAACCTCCTCTTGAAAGGGTTGAGGTAATCAAAGAGATCCCTTCTCAAGAATATGTTAGTTCTTTCACAGAGTTCGGTTCACTCCGGCAGAACTTGGTAGTATTACCAGAGGACAGCAATATCAAATATAATGAGCCCTCTGGCTCAGAAAGTGATGAAGACAAGGAAGAGGTTATTTCTCAAAAAAAAAATTGTCTTGATCCAGTGAAAGAATAGGTATGCCTGGTTGAAGCCTGCTTTCCAAATACTCACTACCAGATATAATTTCATGATCCTTATGTTCATTTCCTGCAAACTTTTGAAGAAGGATCAAAGGTTATCTTAAGCAGCATGTTGCAGACAACAAGAAAAATTTTAAAAGCTTCTGTTAAAAAAAAAAGAGAATGGGAGTGGCCCTGCCTATCCAACATGCTCAAAGAGTTGAGCAAAAAGGACTAGTCATGGGATCATTTGATGGACTGGATGTATTGGAAAAGAAGGTTTATAAGCTAGACTTGTAAATATTTCAAGTTAGAGTAGGATAGGTAGGAAATCTCAATAAAGCTCAGTCTGTGAGCATTAGTCAGTTGTTTTTAATTTCTGCAAAGTGTCAGTCCATGAGCAATTTTGTCTTTATGCCATGGCCCATAGAAAACTAGACAGTCTAATCCTAGTTTGACTGTTTTTCAATTTCTGTCTTAGAATGTAGAGAAAGAAATCTGCTAGACAGTTTAATCCTAGCATATAGTAGTTTAGGTAGAGAAACTATGAGTCCAACAGTTTAATCTGGTCTCATTGAGAAATAAGGGTAGAAGTAGAATAGGTTTATTTTCCTGTTTGTAAAAAATTGATGATATGAAGGGTCTTCAAGTCCAAATGCACCTAGAAGGAAAATTTTAGGAAAATAGTATGGGTAGGTAGTTGTTTGGGAGAATATTACTACTGATGTGATATCTTCATGATTTGTAGCAGCTGATAAAAGAAGAAAAGGATGTTTCAAGCACTAGGCATCTGGCCTACCTCATAAAAGACTATTTTCTGAGGTTCTTGACACCTTCAAGAAGATGCCATCCCCATGTGGAGCCACTATTAGCCACCTATGAATTTTTTGACAAGAAAACAAGGTGGCTAAATTGTTTTGAGTCTTCAAGAGAAACATTTCCCTTGAAAATCTTTCATATTTGAAGCCTGCATGTGTCTTTTCCCGTTGAAGAAATCTTCACTGCTGTATCCACTGAAAAAACCTCACTGTTTGTGAAAGAAACTACTGTTGAAAAGGCCTCCATTTGCCCTTTTGTTCCCTCAAAACCTCATTTTTTCATCCTTTCCCCCTCACAAATTTCCTCTCAAAATCCCCTTTTTAACCCTCCATCTTGTCCTAAAACCCTTTTTAAGCCTTATAATATCCTTTTTCTGGTTTAAAAATCCCTTATTCCCTCTACCGAAAACCCCATTTGGCCTTAAAAAGCACTAAATTTAGGCCAAAAATCCCCTTTTTACATTACAGGCTTAAACCCCTTTCGGCTAAGCCCCTAACCACTTCCCCACATATGACCCACACCCGAGACCAGGCGCTAAAGCCATGGGCACTAATCGCAATTGGAGCCTTCCAGGTGTGCTATTTCCTTTGTTAATGGAAATTTTCTGATGTGAGAGTTCCTTGGTCTATCGGCCTTCACCGAGATCTCCATCGTTGATCTCCTTAAACGATCCAACAGCCAACGCTAATCGCGTTCACCGCCAATCGAAATCGAGAGTTTTTTATGTGCGCCTTTCCCTTTGTTACTCCGAAAATATCCGATACGATTAGTTTTTCTCTTCACGGCTTTTTGCTGTGATCCCCACCGTTGATCTACATAGATCGACGACTATCGCTCTTAATATTTCTCCACCCATCCCCTCTCTACATTAACCTACGAATATATGTAGACCATTGATCTCCCTGCTAGATCTGACAGGCCTGGTGCAATCGCGCAATCGCAATCAGAGCCCATAGTTTCTTTGTTAATACGCTTATTTCAAAATCTCTGATGCAATTGAAGCCTATCTCCTCCGCGCCCAATTCAAATCATGATTGTTCAATTGTAGAGTCCAACAGTTGAGATTAAAACTTTCATCTGCCCGTCGCCTCCCTCCATTATCCCTCCGATTGACTCTGGACCATTGATCTCCCCTCTGGATCTAATGTCCAGTGCTTAATCGCTTCACGCTCAACCATCCGTTTTCCCTCTTCGCCTACACGATCTCCGATTGGATCCCGACCATCCAATCATTCAGATCCGATGGTCAAGATTGTTTTGATAACCATATAACTTTCTCCCCCTTTGTAGCACTGTCGCACCATTTTTTAATCTCATCCGTACATCGTATATATCTCACAGCTCACATCGCATCACACCCTCACCCATATCTCTCTCATCGAGCTTCCACAGAGTTTCATCAGAGTATCTCCACCATTGATCTCCTCCTGAGATCCAACGGCCCACATTTGATTCACCCTCTGCCCTCTGGGTCCCACTAGTAAAGGTCCCCGCCTTCATTCATTTTGACCCTTTTTCTTTGTAATGCACCCAAATATTAAACTTTGGGTTTTAGCATTAATTATTATTTCTTCCGCCTAACCTTCTGAAACAAACTTCCCCAATAAATCCTGACCGTTGATCTTTGGTGTCTGTTCTAATCGGACGGTCTGCAATCCTCTTTGCACCAAACCTCCATCAGATCATCCTTTCACCATTTCACAATGTTTTTCACCTATTTTCACCTGCATCCACCATTTCTGCCACCATTCCATAGGCCTCCACAACAATCTTCCACCACTCCGCTGGATTTTGTAACGATTTTATTGTATTTTGCAGGGATTTCATATGATGAAACACACTCTGTCTCCACAGTCACAGTCACTGTGACTGAGAGCACAAAGAGACCATCACAGCAGTGGTAAAGAGTATTAGCAGAGATAGATCAAGGGATCAGAGCCTATTATTGAGAATTAATGCTATAATCTAGTGTTCAAAGGAGAAAGGCGCAGATAAGGACCATGAAGATGATTAAGAGGCCTAATAAGGCTTAAAGTGCACAAATACGTCATATCAGTGTTTCAGCATCAGCAGAACATATTTTCTCTAGGAAGGACACCTTCCTACAGTGTTCTCCATGCCTCCTCGAACCCTTAAAATCTATTACATTGACAGAAGCTTCTAAAGAACTGTCAGGACAATAGTTATGGAAGTATGGAGACCTGCAGACTTTATATCCATGTTACTTCTTTCAGAAGGCAATACAGAGTACCTTACAGTCAGTGACGAATTCAAAGAACACATCTAAGATTAATGTCAACCTGACGAGACTCCTGAAACAACCTACAAAGTACCAATATGTATATAGAGCCATTAAGCAGAGTGGGCACGAACACTTCCTCTGCTCTGTCTTAATGAATCAATTAAATTACATCTACTACCACTGCTATTCATTCTCCTATAAGAACCCCTGAAGAATAGATTGTAAAGGTTGTTGTTAGTTGATAGGGATTCATTCGATTGTTAGAATTTTTATTGGGGGAAGTAGCTTAATATTTTGTAATTTAGTAGGCTGGGAGGAGAAGTTTGGACTGTAATAAGCCATTGAGCTCAAAGTATGTGACTAGTTTTTCACAATAATTGAACGAGAAAATTTCACAGGATCCTGGTCTATATTACAAGTGATGTTTTCCTTACTTATTTCATGTTTAATCAAATTGTCCACTATTCTCTGATAAGAATCAGTAATCTGGCTTAGGATATACCCCTGCATGGTACCCTAATTCTTTCCTATTCTTCTTATCTTTGATGTTTTCTGCTGATTGTGTATCTAGGATCAAATTCATATAATTTAACCAGTCAAAGATATTGGTCTAGCCCATGCTTACTGATGTTCGAATTTGGATTTTTTTGCTTAGGTGTTCTTGTTGGGTTTAAGCTGGAAGAATTGGGATACCAGGGATTTAGAGTTAGCCCTGTCCACTGGGGTCTTTTCCTGACAGTTTGGCCTTACTAAGATCCCTTTGAGCTAGTGTCAAAAGCATTGAAGGTTAAAAGTCCTTCTTTGATCTTAGGCCTTGCTCTGTGTTAAATCTTAAACTGTTTTTCCTTAAGAGTTTTCTGAAAGCAGGCCTGGAGTTAAATGAACTCTGACATGATCTTAAGCTACCCTTTGTGTCTTCATTGAGAGTTGCCTCTGAGTATGTCAAAGCAGGTCTAGATTTAAATGATATCTGACCTGATCTCCAGATTTCACTTGGGTTTCTTTCTTTCTTTCACCTTCACTCTTAATGTTCCATTCCACCATATATCTGAAAGATACTTTAGTATAGATGAATTTCCTAATGAAAGGCCTTTCTCAATTTCTATGCAAGTAATCTCCTTTCATGACTCCATAGCCCAATGGATTGACACTTTCTTGACCTATATTCTTTTTCCGAAACATCCTGCTACTTTTTTCCTTTCACTCCTATGACCTTCTCAGTTAATGATCTCCAACCCAACAACCAAATAATTTTAAAACCCCTTGTGCTTCATACCTATCCTAATACCTCATTTTGAGCTTTTAAGATATATATCATTCTTTGCGTTTATATATAGATCCCTCTCTGGATCCAATAGGGCTAGATCATAGGATCCCAAAGTGGTTTGATGTTGTCTTGTCTTTTGGTCTTGCCAATCTGGCCAAAACACAAGAACCCAAAAAATATGCATGACTCTTCTGATTGGATGGCTGCGACCATACTTGAGTCTATTTGATGATCCTTCTTGTTGGATGGCTGCGTCCATAACTCAGATCTTATTATTTTATGTACTCTATTATGGATGGTTTCACCCATACCACATATTTGTGTATCAGAGATATCAATTGTACTTATCCTTGCAGGTCTCTGATGGTGGAATTTTGGTTTGGGCATGTTATCATAAAGCATTTCACCTCTCCCTCTCTCTCTAACCTCATGCTTTAGGGGGCATCTATTACACAGTATTTTGTCACCATCCCTGCAATCCCCATCCCAAACATTGGAGGACCATTTTAGTGACTTCTGTGTATTGTCATACCTTGCTATAAGTGTCATTGCATTACTTGGCATGACAAGAACATTTCTTATGTTCATCATTCCTTAAGAAGACTCTCAAAATCATTTGATTTTGGGTCGACACTAGTAGGAAGTTATGGCCTCGCACCCATAGAGAAATTAACACTGGGCCCCATGCCCATTGGTGCTCTATTTTAGTGGGGCACCCGCGCTGAGCTGCTTTTGGAAATGTTTTTAAATAGAAATGAAGTTTCCATGCCTAACAACTTTGTGAGTGGAGTCATCATGGTTTGTTCGACTGAATAACATCGAAGTCCTCCCTTTGGCTTCCTGTTTCCTACAATTTTGCAACTCCCTAAAGGGATAAGACCTCTCTTCCACCTTATGAGGGATCCCAAACCACTCCCTCCTCTCCTATAAATACTTCCTTCTCACATTGTTTCAGCTAGTTGAACAGTCATTACTATAGATGGTGTGTAGAATAACACAGAGAAGAATCCATTGTTGAGAGAGAGTTTAGGCCCATTACCTCATTGATTTTGATCCCGAACGAATGCTTGAGACACGCCCAATACAAGGAAAAGACCCTCAAACAGATTTTTTTGAGGAACCCCTTATAAAAATACCCCATACATCTGTTTCTACTGGAGGTTACTAGAGGAGGTTGGTGGGCAGAGGGTTTTGTGGATGTTTTCTGCTCTGTGCGCTTATCATCCAAAACCGCACCAGTGTGCTCGATAATAGAAAGCATTGGTGCACACAAAACATTGGCACACCGAACACTGTGCACTTCTTACACACCTGCCTGGTGCGTCATATTACTGTAGAGCATCGATGTTTTACAACTCTTCCGCACCAGTGCATCATAAAACACTACGCCAAGACAGAAATCACTCGGTGCGGTCTTAAGAAACCGTAGCGATGCATCATAAAAAACCGCGCCAAAACATAAACTGCTTGGTGCAATTGTAAGAAACAACACTGGTGCACCTATAAAACCCCGCGCACCAGAACATGGTTAAATAAAAAAAAAATTACGGTAAAAAAACATCATTTTTCAATTTTCTCAATGCTCCAGAGCTCTCAAACAGTAGTGCAATTTATCCTTGTCTGCGCTGCCCTGGCATTGGTGCTCCCATTGCACCCATTGCAACCATTTCTCTTGTGCATTTCCCAGCAATCTCCAGCTTTCATTTTACAAAATGGTGGGAAAATTTTATTTTGCAAATTATACAGCCAATATGCCTCCTCGATGGAAAAATGTACAGGTATTTTTCTTATTTTTCCATAATTAAGCTTTTTAGCAGATTAGAATTTCGAATAACCTTAAAATTAACCATTTAAAACAAAAAGAAAAAAAATTGTCGTGTGGTGCACATGAGTCATTTGGCTCGCATTGGTAAGTGGTGATGCCTGTAAAATTTACAGTTTGCACCGCAACTGGTGCTAAAGGTATCCACACCATTTTCGAGGCGGTACCAAAAGGTGCACCACATTATTTTAAAATTTTAAAAAAAGTGTGGTGCGGTCTTTTAGCCGGCCACACCGTTGACCATGTGGAATAGAGGCAACACAGTGCGTTGACGGAAATATCCCCCCCGGTGTTTTTTAGTGCACTGCATTCAACATTCTGACAGGGTCAATAGTGCATCCTGGTAAAAGACCGCACCGTTGACTATTTAATTAGTCAAGAAGTCTGTGCATTGACACAACTATATGCGTTGGGGCATAGACTTTAGTCAGCGCACCACACTCCCGGCACCATACATAATCAATAGTGCTTTGAAAATTTTCAAGTGAACCGCATACGATGTGTTTAATTTCATCTGGGGCACCGCCATCGGTGCACGCCAAAAAAAAGACGCACCAGAATTGGTGCATGACTATTTTTTGTGGTGCACGACTGATGTTTTTTTTTTTTTTTAATTATGTATGTATATTCCTAAATACATGTCTCATTTAATAAAAAAAATTTATTTAATATGTCAATCATTCAGAGAGAAGAGGGGGAACAAAAACAACAACAAGGGGAGGAGTATGACATGGTTCGCCTGTGGGAGGCACGAGAGAGGGAGAGAGATGCATACCCTAACCCTATTACAGTAGCTACCCAGGGGATCCTAAGGCAGGTAGGCCTACTCAAGTTCTATAAGGAGGCTACTTCCCTAAAGTACCATGGTTTGTTTTTGAGACATCTTATCCATAGGTGGAATTCCCACCGACATGCTTTCCAGGTTGGTCCTAACTAGTGGTACACACCCACTGAGGAGGATATATATTTCATTACAGGGCTATCAAGGAGAGGGGTGGATTTTCTCTCGTTCCCAGAGGTTCCAGCTAGTTTTGTAGCAGGGAGTGAGTTAGTTTACTCCTAGAGATACATTGAAGCATCAGTAGTGTATCCTGCAGATTTTCAAGTCGTTGGAGGTAAGTTACGTATTGGTGCATTTGGTAGTGAGGAGGTGCAGTTCCTCTCACTTCTCATTTTGACCATTTCACACAACACCAGTGATGAGCACCGCATTAGTTGCTTGCTTCTATATTATTTTGATTCTTTAGTATAGGAGCCATGACTTGTCAAGTGGTCTGCCATTTTTTTGCAGAAATTCTGTACAGTCTTAGATAGATGTCGTGCTCATGCACAAGGGAGGGTCAACTTCCCTTTTACTTCAGATATTTTTTGTTTGTTTTTTGAGAGGTTTCCAGAGACGAGGGATACTTTTGTTCGACAGCCTCATAGACTGATGGTCAAGGCACATATACACATGTGGGGGCAGATGATGCCCAAGAGGGGCGAGACTATGTTTCCAGCGAGGATATCGCATGATGCACTAGAGTTGCTAGCCAGTGTTGACGAGCTGCATCCCTTCATTAAGGTCCCCTGTCCTTATGCTAGATTATATTGGCGAGGGTGTGCCAACATCCTCTTCACATATGATGAGCCTCCAGATGATAGAGGTAATATTACTGTTTTATTTATATTTATTCTACCATGTTCTTTAACTTGTTTTTATTAAACTATGTAATGAAATTGTCTAATTATTGTTGTGTACTTGTATATATTTTGTAGACATTGGCTCTTTTGATGGCGACGACATGTCGGCACCACCACATGATCTAGGTGTGGATCCTGATGATGATCAGGGCATGCCAGATGCCGAGGATCATCTGGAGGTTGGTGCAAAGAGACATGCTCGTTGGTTGAGGTGGGCATCAATCCCACTCATTACAGAGACATGCAGGCCGATGGTAGGCTATTACATATGTGGAGAGGCATGCCGCGTGACATGTACAACCTGATGCGGCATGTCGTAGGAGCTATGACCTTAGTTACATGACTGAGGAGGACTGTTGCACGTTATAGGCATGGTCGATATGTAGCACGTGATCGATAGTCCACGAAAAATGACTCATCATCTCATGATCATTCACCTCACGTCGCGCCAGATGAGCAGCCTCCACTAGCATCTAGCAGCAATCATCATGGAGATGAGGCTGGACCATCAGCCATGTCCAGTCAGCAACCTGCAGCATCCATCAGTACTCATGATCATGAGAAGGTTGGACCATCGACCATCAAGGCTGCACCATTAACTGAGCAGGCCTTGACTAGTACTTCTATTAATGTTGTACCACAATCTGATCCATGCCATTTATATTACAGTTGTATATTTTTAACATTATATATATATATATATGGTCCATGTATTTTATGTTCATGTTGCAGTTGTACTTAATTTACATGTTGGTGATCATCATGATGTATATATTGTTAGGTCATGTTAGATATGTTCATTTAATGTGTAGCTTGCAGATAGATTTGTATGTGATAGCATGAGTTATTTGACATGAGATGTATATTTGATGTTTGTGTTGTGATGATGTTATACAATTCTAATTGTGTTTTGTTAGATGATCATGATCACGATGATGTTAGCAAAATTGAATGTGTTTTTTTAGTCGAATATGATGTTTGTATGATGGTTATCATGATCGTGATGTTTATTAATTAATTTAATATCAAATGACCATTATATTTATTAAATATTATATCGTGATTGTAATTTAAATTTAAATTTTAATTGTATGTAAAATTGTATTTTTATTTGTAATTGTAATTTTAACTATAATTGTATGTAAAATTTTAATTGCAATTGTAATATTTAATTTATTGTGAAATGATTGTAATTGTAATTGTATATATGACAAATTGTAAAATTGTAATTGTAATTGTAATTGTATGTAAAATTCTAAAATTGTAATTGTATTTGTAATTGTAATTGTATGTAAAATATTTTTAAAATTGTAATTGTAATTGTAAATGTAATTCTAATTCTAATTCTAATTATATGTAAAATATTTGTGAAATTTTAATTGTATTACTATGAAATGATTGCAATTGTAAGATTATAATTACAATTGTAATTGTATGTAAAATTAAAATTGTAATTGTAATTGTATGTGAAATTGTAAAATTGTAATTGTAATTGTATGTAAAATATTTGTACAATTTTAATTGTATTAATGTGAAATGATTTTATTAAAATTTTAAATTTTTTTAAATTTGTAAATAATTGTAAAATAATAAATCTAGAGTAATATGAATTTTTGTAACATAATAAAGTTTAAAAAATAATGCAAATAAATTCATGTACTTTAGAATCATCATTATTTTATTATGATCTTACATACCAAAAAGAAATAACTTTATACAGTACGCCATTTCTAGCGAAGATTCTTGGTTTTTTGTCTGGTGCAATTATCATCATAACATGCACTGGTGCATCTTAGTACTAAGATGCACCGGTGCTTGACAACTCTTCTACATCGGTGCGTCGTAAAACACTACGCCAAAACATAAACCTCGATCTTACGAAACCGCACCGGTGCGCCTATAAAGCCCAGTGCACCAAAACAAGGTTATTTTATAAAGTGCAGTATAGGAGCAGTGGAGGATTCGAATAGCGGGAAATAATTTTTCTGAGGAGATGAGTGTTTGAAAAGATGAGAGTTTGAATTTCGACTGACAATTTTATAGCAGAGAAAATGAGTGATTCAAACAGAAAGACAGAAAAAGATGCTTACAGGGATGCAGACGGGTATAGAGCTCGACAAAGTACAAAAGGAGAAAAGATTTATGAAAATATGAGAAGGGCGGTCGAGAAAGCTCAGTTGAGACTGGCAGAGAGCATTCAGTTGAGGCCAGCGATAGGGTTAAGAGGTCCCATGATGGAGAAAGGGAGAGAAGAGTTTGTTAGTCATCAATATTTTTCACCTGTTGATGATGACTAGTTTTTTAAGCCAAGTTTTCTAGAAGCTGATCTCCAATTTTTCAAATCCGTCATCTAGAAAACACCCCTAAACACTTTTTGTCCTCTTACCTTTTCCAGTCACCCTATGATGAGAAAAAACCTAGTTTTCAAGTCTTATCTTGTTTCAGTCATATAATCATGTCCATGAGTTTTCATAAGCTAAAGGTTATCTGTTGTCATTTACCCTCATATCCAAGTCATTCATTATCCAAGAGTTGATAAAATGTCAGCTACCCTACCTCTGGTTATATGTCATTTTTAGATCTAATCCTACCCAAAGAAAATACTTAAAATCTATCAACATCTCCCCTAAGTTAGATAGTGGCACTTTAGGGAATTCCTTCCTTGGAAAAAAAATCCTGAGCCAGAATACTTTTTTCAATACTAGCTAGCCCCGAATTAGCGCTTAATCTGCAGAAAACAAATCTTGATACACCCATAGGTTGCGCCACTAAGAGGTATTTATGTTTCAGTAGTACATGTTTCAAAAATCTAAACTGATATAATGTTGATCTATAGTGTTTCAGTGTCTCTTTCAGAAACATAGATGTACAAGTATTCGAGAATACATTATCAAACTAAACATAAGAAGACAGTTGCTTCTCATGTTGTCTTGAGCCTGGGATAAGAATACTAGTCAAAGAGAAAATTCAATAAATCTCTACAAACACAGTCAAGAAAGGTCAGTAAGTAATGACTAGCAAGAAAATACTCTACAAATACAAGTCATGTGGCTCTTGGTTTAAAAGTTCACAAGGATATTTTGACAACAGGATACATATCTCAGAACATGCCTCTTATAGCATATTGTCAAATTTTCACTTTATTACTTATTGTGATATACCAAGCAGAGATATGTATTACTAAGAAAGATGACATAGTTTGAGAAATGGATGAAATGTCATCACTGTGTTAAACTCCTCCAAACTAGAGCAGATGGTTGGGTGATATGTCGAAAACCTCCTCCAAGCAAGAGCAGATGGTTGGGAACATGACAAGGACCTCCATTTAAAAAGCAGAGGGTCAGGAACATAGGTATAGCCTCATTCAAAGAGCACGAGACTAACATTGTTTCGAATGACTTAAAAACTCGTTTACACCACTTCCTCCAAAAGGATGAGACAACTGATATATCAGTAGTGTTTCAAATAGTGTTTAAATAAGTTCACTGTTTAAAAGACAAAGTTGAAAATCAGTGGGAAGCAATTGAAGGTTTATGAGTTGAAGCCTGGTGTTAAACATAGGCCAAGCAATGATATTATGGTGCTAAAGAAGCTTTTTTTTTCTTCTATCCATAAAGGCCTTCTTCAAAGGATAATCTGAGGCTAGAATGTCCAAAACTTGGAACAATCTCATCAAAATGACAAGAAGGTAGAATAGCCTTGTTTCTTAAAAAGACCTTTGCAAATGAATAGAGAGAGACAGTATGTATAAGGAAGGGTATGACACAATGATTCAAGTTCAAGACAACATTCAATGAAATAAAACATACCATATTCATAGACAAGAACTTTTAATGTACATAAGAACAAACTGTGTTGTTTGTATATGCTTGCATAAGGGTTTTTAAAGGCCATCTCCTTGATGAGCAGATGTAGGTCAAATCTTGGTGAGTGAAAATAAGGGTTTATCCACAGTCAAAAGAAAATGTCAATATAGGGTGCCTAACAGTGTTTGACAAACTTCAACAATGGGCATAATCAATCATCAAACACTAGAGAGTTGAATTGTCAAAGTAATTTCTGAAATTGTCAATCACCTTCCTTCCAAGAGATAGGCAAAGGATGCATCAACAGTCTTTGATATGGTTCTTGAGAAATTTTCCTTTTGAAGGACAGAATAGACTCAATCTTCAACAATAGCCTCTGCATATGCATACAAAGAAGACAGTTAAGAAAATGGGTCTTTAGGGTATTTTAAAAGTGACATAATACTAAGGGTGGTGATTTATGTTTTTATATACAAAAACCTTTTCAAAAGACATCCAAACCCTTCCAAAGTAGTTGCAAAGGTATTCAAGCTTATTCAAATTTTAAAGGAGGGAGGAGATCGTTTAAAAGGGCCCATTAGAAATTTCAAAAACCAAAGAAAACATCCTTTGGCTGCACACTGAAGAGAGGAAGTAGTTTTTGGGCATTTTTTCAAGTTTTCGGTGCTCAAACTCTGTGCGGTACCTGTAGATGTGCGCAGCACGCCTGTGAGTGCCCGAACTAAGAATTTGAATGGAGGCATGACGCGCCTGTAGATGCGCATGGTGCACCTATGCCTGCGGTCACCGGACGCCCGAAACTAACCCGACACCTCCATCAGTGCGACGCTTTCTACTGCAAACATCCTGCTCATCCACCAGGCTTCCAAAAAATATTTTGAAAGCTACTCCAATGATCAACAAGGTCCACGAAATTATCTTCAAGGTATTTCTTCACTCCTAGATAAATTTTGGGGTGAAAAAGGGGTCTCTTAACAGTGTTTTGCAAAGGCATTTGTTTGTTAAAAAAATCAGAAGAGAAACAATGGCTTTGGAGGCACTTTATCATCTAAAAAATAGGAGAGAAACAGTGAAAGAAAGGATGGTTAAATATGCCAATGTGAAAGAGTTCTTTGTGCTATAAAATGGTTAAGACTGCCCATAGTTTCTAGAAGGAAAAACATAGTTTGTTTGAAGGGTTTCAAATCAGTTTGAAGAAGTATGTTATCACAATGTTTTCCAAAAGCACACCTCGTTTGCTATTATCAAGGATCAACACAGTGATTGGGGAAAAGGCTTGATTAGTTTAACATAGTTTTATTTGTGTTATGAGACATTGAAGAATGTGTGCAACCTCCATAATCAAAGACACAAAGTTTTTTTTGAAAATATTTTAAATCAGTTTGAAGAGAAATTTGAATAGCAGATTCCAAAAACACACTTTGTTTGCCAAATCAAAAGTGTTCCTGCTATGATTTTCAAGGATTAACACAGTAATTTTACAAGATGTTGTATTAGTTTGAAAGATGTCTTGTTTACTTTTTAAAGGACAGTGAATAGCAAAGGGGCAGTGCTTGAGGGGAGGATCTTTTGTGCCAAAACAGAAGAGATCCTTCTTCAACAAAGAAACACAAACATATCTTATTCAAACATATTTTCCCAAAAACAGTGATAAAAGTGATTTTGGTTATCATTTGACAAATACTTGTTTGCTAGCATCAAAGAAATACAATGACTTACAAGGAGGAAAAGGTGTGGTGCTGGGAAACCATTTCAGAGATCATTTGAATCAGCTTGTCTTGGTTAGCCAGCAAAGAGAATCGAAAGCAAAATGCCTCCTAGGCAAGATAGCAGAAGTGGCCCTCACAAAAGATATGAACCTTTTTCAACTAAGGAAGTAAATGCCCATCCTTTAGTACTTTTTAACTTTCATGAAGTAGGATGTTTGGAGTTTTGTCAAAGGGTTTAGGAGGTGAAAATTTATCTTCCCTTGACACATCTATTTTCTTTAAGATTGCAAGGGAAACATGTTCATCTAGCAGGCTTAGACTTCAAGCTTTCTCGTATATCCATTTCCAGAGATACCAAAATTCCATATGTTGGAGAAAAATGGTTTAAGCAGAACTACCTAGACTCAGATCAATACAAACCCTTCTTGAAACCAGAGCATCAGGATGCATGCCCATCTATATTTCTTTTTTCTTATTTATTGACCAACTATGCTCCCCTTATGAAGATAATCATGAAATATTTCACATGCGAAGGAAGGTTTTCCCGGGTTTATGCTTACCATGTCAGGCTACTCATGCACTTCACAAGAACCCAATTGCTAAACCTGCCCTTTTTCCTCCATAGAAGCGTTGAAAAGATGGCTTCTACTATTCAAAAGAGACCTTCCTCTCAGCAGCCATTTTGTCTTTTCCATCATTCCCTTATCAATATTGTCATTCTCCATCAACTTGAGAAGAAGGGAATTTCTTGGGACACTTTCATTTCACATCTCGATTTCGCCATTGCTTCTTCATCCCATGCATCTCCTTCACCTTCCACTCATCCTCTTTCTCCTTCTTCTAGTAAACCCACTCATAAGAAGAAAAAATCTCCTATGATTGATCAAGAAGAAGAGCATAATGAGGAAGAACAACACAGTGAGGAAGAGCAGCATAGTGATGAAGAAGAGCACCATGAAGAAGAGCAAAACAGTGAAGAAAAACACAATGATGAAAAGAAGCATAGTGATGAAGAAGAGCACAATGAAGAGGAGCAAAACAGTGAAGAGGAAAATGATTAAGAAATGGAACAACTTGATGAGGAACACAGTAGTCATAAAGAGGAGGATATTGGTATCCCTCACAATAGAAAACATGATGAGGATGAAACACAAAACATTGAGGATACAGAGCCTAAAAGTCCTGAAGAAAGCAGGGACAAAAGTTAAAAAGGAAGCCCTCAAGGAGACATGCAAGGTGATAGTCAAGGAATTCATGAGTAGGGTCAAAATAGTGGCAAGGATGATGAGGGGAGTAGAAAAGACAAATACCAAATAGATCATGTGCTAGCTGCCTCTCCTAGGCAAGGGGGCATGCTTTCTTCTCTAAAGGTAACAAAGCCCCGAACATCAAGAAAGAAAGTGCCTCAAATTGTAACCCCAAATGTTACTAGAGCACTCTGAAGCAAAGGGAGGTTTCCCAAGAAATCCATTTTTGAATTACCAAAGAGGAGGAGGACCAAGAAGGCCACCCAAAGCAAGGGAAATGAGCAGGAAGAAAGTAGCCATGAGAAAGAGAGGGATTTTGACACAATTCAGATAAACAATGATGACAGTGACAATGAGGCCAGAATCTTAGAATATCTCTTGCTAAATAAAGAAGAACAAATTCATGATCTAAGAGCAGATCTAGAGAGGTCTAAAAACCTCATTCATTTTCTGCAAACACAAAACAAGCAGATGAGTGTCCACATGGCAGTTTATGAGACATGGGCTATCAAGTATCAAAAATAAGCCTCCAAAGCGCAAATTAAGTTAGAAGAACTCATGGGCGAATTCAATGATAGTGAAGAATAAGATCAGCGAAGAAGGAAGAGGCCAAGGACTATGGGGCTCAAAAGAGGTTTGGAGGAGCAAAAAGATGAAGAGGATGCTCTTTTCCAATCTTTTCCTCTTACTACTTTATTCACCCAAGAGATAAAAAACAATAGAGAAGCATGGCTTGAAAGGGTGAATGAACGCCTGGAGAAGAAGTTGGAAAAGGCCAATAGATATTTGTACCTTCAAAGAAAAATGACCAGGCACTATAAGAAGCTTAATCAATTGGGCATAATTTGACAAGTTTTGGTTTTTTGACATTTTTGGGCTTTTTGTAAAAATTCATGGGCATCGCCATTTTTGTTTGAAGCATCCTCAAAGGATGAAAATGGTATCTTTGGATGCCATAATATCAGGGGCATCTATCTAATGAATTTCAGATGATTTTTTCCCCCAAAGTGGCGAAAAATAGTCACTTTTTCAACACTCTGCCCCGCATATCACCAAAGTCTAAATTCTGGGTTTTTTCACACAGGTCATATTTTCACAGGCTTCGAGTGATCAATTTTGAAAAAAAAAATCATTTTCAGAAACTAGACATCTAGGGATTTCCAACGAGACATCACGGGCCTTGTTTTGACATCGGGAAGGCCTCCAAAATTCGCCCACAAGACAGGGGATTGTCTGTTGATATATTTCTGAAGTATTTTTGTAAAAAATGCAGTTTTCTGAAGTGCTTTTTCCTAATGTGCGTTTAGCCTTTTTTGGCCATTGTCAGTTGGGAAAAGTCAATTTAATTTCCTTTTTTAGGATTTTTAGGATATTTTTATAGATATTTTGTGCCTTGGTCTTTACAAAGCCTCAAGGACAAAATCAGATATTTTTGATGGGCCAATTATCTTACTAGTTGCACTAGGAGGTCTCCTTCATCTTGGCGTATATATTCCAAGAGACTTCATTATAAAAAAGGCTGAACTTGATGATATAGAGCAATATATGGTTATACAAGCTTGGAAGAAACACTTGTCTCATGCATTGGATAGTTTCTTGAATGTTTTGGATGATGAAAGAGGATTGTTGTTGGATTCCTTGACTTGGTAAAATAGTATAGTGTCCCTCTCTGTTATGTTTCCTTAGTTTTCATATACATTTCATGCTCTTTTATTGCTATAAGACAATAGAGAATAGATCTGAGACATGCCCTTGGAGGCACCTCAGATTTCCTATTTCATTATAGCTTCTATGTTTTCTTCCTTTTTAGTCATATCAAAGAATTCTTAATTGCTCTTTGATCACTGAAGAAATTGTTTGCTTGTTTCATTTATGGTTTTATGCATGCTAAGTATGATTCATGGTATGCCCTGCTTACTCATGGCTAGTCATAGCTCCACCTCTGAAACCTTTCTTTGAATGTTTGATTGTCCTAGTTGAACCAAAGAGGTCTTGTATCGATCTTGCCCTTTGCCTAAAACTCTGCAATCTTAGTTCAAAGTGCCCGATAGCTTGAAATACTATGTCTAGGCATTTCCTCATAGTGGTTTGAGTTATTTGTTTGTCTTAATTGTCTTTCCCCAAAGTCTGATAGCAATTTCCTAAAGTTAGAGAGTCATATATCTCTATGTATTGCTTGAATGTTTATTTCTATGCATTTATCAGTTTGTAGTTACATTTATCATGATTAATGGTTAGCCCTACCATATAAATGTCTGCTATTGAACTATTTATGTTTGAAAGCCTTTGTCCTTCACAAACTTAGTGTCCATCCCACTTCATTTTACCTTAAGATCCATTTTACCTTGATCAAATCGGCCCTTCAACATACCTTGTATCACCATCTGAGGCTTTCTCGACCTTTTCGACCCCATAGCCCAGTTGATCTAACGATATTTTTATCTATCATAGTCTTTGATCAGTTCCTCCCTCAAAAACCTAAAATCAAACCCAATAACCTATTTCATGACTAGCCTAAAATCAGAAACATAAGAAGCAAAACACATAGATATCCCTTACACAAATAGAGAGAGCCCTCTCTGAGTCCAGGAAGGCTAGGTCCTTGGGCTCCAAATATTGGTTTGATGTTACACTGTCATTTGGCTTGCCAATCATCCAAATCACGGGACCCTAACATAATGGTGATCACGATGGGACCTTGAGTCAAAACATCCTCGGTATCCCTTAGGATCTCTCAAAATCTCAGTCAAAATTAGAAAACTTAGGTATTGTCTGAAGAGTAGAAACTAGCTCCTTCACCATCTTAGAAAAATGATGATTCAGTTGTAGGAAACTCTTCCAAACCTCAGGGCTACATATAGAAAACTCAGAAAACCCCAAAATATCTCTAGATTGGTGTTTATCAGTATTGGTGGTGGACCATACACATATACTCTCAAAACAACTAAAAATCCACCCGGTGAGTCCACTAGCCTCCAGTAGGCCTTACTACTTTACTAAATTTTAGAATACTATCCAATCAAGCTATCCCACCGCTCCCTAACATAATGGCGATCACGGTGGGACTAACTGAGTACATAACAGTCTAGAAAACTCTTTTAGATTCATTAGTCTTTCAAAATTTAAACAGGCAAGAAGTCCATAAAATCATTTAGAGTAAGATCTTTTTGTTTCACCACCCTAGAAAAGTGATGAATCAGGTTTAGAACACTCTAATAAACCATAGGCTACACACAAAAACTCATAAAACCCCAAAAAACATCCCCAGATTAGCTTTTCCTAGTTATTGGTGGTGGACCATAAGTACATCTCTATAATAACAACCAAAAACCCACCTGGCGACTCCACTAGCCTCCAGTAGGCCTAAAACTCTATAAAAACCAAAAATTTCATAAACCATACTTTTCTGTTGACTCGTCCTTTCCAGAACTTAAAATTCATGGTGCAAACTCTGTAATCAGTGACAAAATAAGTATAACTTAGAGATTTAGAAAGCTTCACCTAAACATAGGAGATAAACAGAATAAACTACAAATAGAAACATTAGCTTGTCCAAACAGTCTAGCAATTGTTGAAACTAAGTGATAAGTCTTTCTTGCAAGTCTCCACCTCAAAGTTTGCTAAGAAAACGTTTTCCCGAAAGCATATTTGATAGTATTGGTGGTGGACCATAGATCTCAAAGAAATCCACTTGGCAACTCCACTGGCCTTCATTTTTGTTTCGACCATTCTTCACATTAGCGAAACCCCGAGAGAGGCCATCCATCCAAAACAATCACAACTATCATCCTCTCTAAACTCTGAATTTGAAATTTGGCTTCATGAAGAATCAATAACTGATCTCATCCAGACCCAAATCCCCCTATCATAGTTGATAACCCAGAGAATATTTTGTGGCAAACTTCCGAAACTGGCAACTTAGCTACCGATAGGTCCATCCATAAAGAAAGATCTATACCTGGACATCTCACATCCTTGCAGGATTTCCCATTTGACTTAAAATCAACAAAATCCCTTTTTAGAAGCAAGTCACAAAGTAAAATCAACTTTGACGATCTTGAGCCCTTAAATTTGCAGTAGAGTCCTAGTAGAGAAGCCTCACGTACTACACCTCCTGACTTGCAGCTTCTCCACCACTTTGGCTCTTACCACCCCAGATCTGCTCAAAACCAGTTCACGAGTCCGAGTACCTCCGCCACACCCATTCAGACTGCCAATGTACAAATCACCTCATCTCATCCCATAAACCCTCATATTGTAAATCAACCTTTAGCTCCCGCCATGGCAGCTTGGTGTGCACCCTTGGTATTACCACAACCTTTGGCACCTTTACAACATGACTACCAATCCAAAATCCCGCACTTCACCAGAGTTGAGGCTACTACTGCCCAACAACATGTAGATAGAATTAGCGATGCCTTTGAATACATGAAAATAGAAGACAGGACCATAAGAATGAGGACGTTCGCCCAAAGCCTGGGTGGAGAACCCAAAAAATGGTTTAAGAGCTTAATTCCAAACAGTATACACGATCTCCCAGAACTCTACCAAACCTTCATAAATAGCTTGGAAATAAAAAAAAACCCCATTCAAATCCTTTCTGAGTATAACAATCTAAAAAGGGATAATGGGGAAAGTGTTCGAGACTACTGCACTAGGTTCAACAGTGTTTATAATTCCCTCCCGCCTCACTTAAAACCTCCACTTGGCTCAGCCTTAGCAAATTTTCCTGAAGGCTTCGACCCAGACATGACTTATCAACTAAGAGACAAGGACCCCGCAACCTTAGAGGAAATGCAAAAAGTGGCTATGAGTGCAGAAGCCAACTTAGCTGAAAAGAGAGCTAGGATTAGATCAGAGAAGAAATTCACATACCGTGATGAAGTTGCCCCTTCAGTATCTTCCTCAGATCCTTTAATGGATGATCTAGTTATATCCATGGCGAAAATGTGGGAAAAGATAAGTGAAGAGACACCTCTTAGAGACAACCAGCCAAACCCTCAAAAAAGAAACCAAAACAAAAACTTTAGGAGAGACCAGCCTCAAAATAAACCAAGGGAAAATGACCAACAAATCAGGCCACCCTTCAATGAAAATTATGTTGATGAGGAAGAGAGGGATATTGAGCCCATTGATGAAATTCATTTAAACCTAATAGGTTCTGATAACGAGGGTGAGGTTTACCTCATAGAAGACGAACAAGCTTTCTTCTCCCCAAATCAAAATGAAACCAACTATGAGGACCCTGAAGATCCTGCTATAGGATTTCAGAATGCCATTATAGAATCTCACAAGCAGTATGATCTTAGAAGTGTAAAAAACCAAGACAACTCCAAGAAAGGTAGCTCAGACACTGCTGTTACTAAAACCCCTGATAACATCCTTAAAAGAGCAGTGGATAGCAACAAAATTGCGGTCAGGAAAACTGACCAAAACAAAGATAAAGCTATTCAGATAAGCCTTGGACCATATTGTCCTAGTACCTCTACCAAGATTCCCAAGATGGCTATGTTGAAAAAAATCTCGAACCAAAGTCAGCAAATTAAAAACATAGAGAAAGTCATGGATGAAAAGACAGAAACAAATCTATCTAAACTACAAGCGCCATTTAGTTTTGAAGGGGAAATTGCCAAAATAAAAATAACCATACACCTCACTAATATAATAACTATAGATAGGTACAGATCTCAAATCTTCAATTTTTTTAACATAGGAAATGAGGCGGATACTTTAAATCTGACTGATGACGAACTTGAGCTTTTATTCGGTCCCAAAATAGAAGGTGAATACCAGGAAGGAACTGTTTCCCCTTTATATGTAAGTTTGAACATCCAAGACAAGATATTACATAACACCTTGTTAGATTCTGGTGCCTCCCAGAACCTCATGCCTAAAGCAGTCATGGAGAATATGGGTCTAGAGGTAACTAAACCTTACAAAGACCTGTACTCATTTGATTCAAGTCGGGTCAAATGCTTAGGCCTAATAAAGAACCTGGGTTTTGCCTTAACACAGATACCGGCTAAAAACCTAGTCATGGACGTTGTAGTGGCCAATATTCCTCCCAGGTATGGAATGCTATTATCAAGATCATGGGCTGCCAAAATACAAGGTAGCCTTCAAATGGACATGTCATTCACTACCATCCTAGTTTTTAACCAGAATAGGAAGTTGTACCGAGAAACTCACATGAAATATATGGTGAGCAACCTGGATAGGCCAAACAACACTCCTATTTATTCCATTCATTCCAATTTAGATTATTTTATCTTATACAATGAAAGTGATATAAATAAGAAGATAAAAGAAAATGAAGAGGATTTCAAACCATCAAAACAACATTTCACATCCCTAAATAGAGAAACTGATGACCAAAGCTCCATTAAACCTGAAAAACAGATTAATATCATGTATGAAAAATAAAATCTTTGGAGTGTAAGCTTTGACAGTTCTTGTGGCAAAACCGGTTCAGGGGCCGGCATATGGATACACAATAATAATGAAGGTCATTCTTTCAGATTATAATTCCAATGTACCAATAAAATTGCGGAATATAAGGCTCTTCTCCTTGGTCTGCACATACTTAAAGACTTAGGCGCTATGAAAATATCAGCCCAGGGAGATTCAGAACTTGTAATTAGACAAATCAAAGGTGAATACTCGACAAAAAACCCATGACTAAGAGAATACAGGAATGTAGCATTATACATCCTTAAAACCTTCGAGAAGTATGAACTCACCTATATTCCTAGGATTCAAAATAGCCTAGCCAATGAGCTCACCTTTGCCGCAAGCAATGGCCAAATACCATGTTTAAACAAGCAATACAGTATTCAGGTCAAACATCGCCCTACAGTACCAGACAATATTGACCATTGGTAAATATTCAAATATGACGATCAAATTGATGATTTTTTACAATCTACGAATGAATTTGAAGTAACCAAAACAAACTTAGAAAAAGAAGAAAGGAATCTTGGCAAAAATCAAGATCAAGAGCCATATTTACCTTCTTTGACAGATGTAAACTTGATAAATCATCCATATGAAACTCAGACAGGTGAGGACATATACCAAAGAGAGTTTGAAGTCTTACACTATGAAAATGACACCATACCTAGAGGGCTTGCACCCTTAGAGGAATTGTTCGATTTTAACAATGTGGCCAAGAAGCCCAAAATGGAATCTACCGAGGTTTATATAGAAGAATATAACATAGGAAGCCTGAAAGAACCAAGAATGATCAAGCTGTCCAAAACTCTCCCTCCTCACATAAAATATAAATACATCAAGTTGTTTAAAGAGTTTAAAGATGGGGATACCAAGATTTGAAATCATACGACACAAGCATCATTCAACATAAGATTCCCCTCAAAGAAAACCATAAACATTTCAAACAGAAGTTGAGAAGAATAAACCCAGTCTTACTACCTTTGGTTGAAAAGGAAATAAAAAAGATGTATGATGCTGGGATAATAGTGTCCCTCGGGTACTCTGATTGGGTTTCAAATCTAGTATCGGTTAGGAAAAAAACTGGTGAGATCAGACTTTGTATCGTTTTCCAAAATCTAAATAGATCCTGTTTGAAGGACAACTATCCATTGCCCAAAATGGACCACATACTTCAAAAGGTGGTGGGTGCTAAAAGGATCTCATTACTTGATGGTTTTTTCGGTTACAACCAAGTGCTGGTTTACCCTACTGATCAACACAAAATTTCCTTCACCACACCTTGGGGCACTTTCATGTACGTTAAAATGCCTTTTGGATTGATGAATGCTAGTGCCACATTCCAAAGAGCCATGGACATATCCTTCTCAGAAGACATAGGTTATTTCATAGTCATATATCTCGACGATATCACAGTATATTCCAAATTATATGAAGAGCACCTGGTTCATTTAAGAAACGTTTTTAACAAATGTAGAAAATATGGTTTATCTCTGAACCCTAAGAAAACACTTTTCGGTCTCGAAGAAGGAAAACTCCTAGGTCACATCATTTCGGAAGATGGAATAAAAATAGACCCCCAGAGAATTGAAGGCATATTGCTAATAATTCACCCTAGAAAAATAAAGGAGCTCCAATCCTTTATCAGAAAATTAATTTTTTAAGAAGATTCATCCCAAATCTTGCTAAACTTCTGAGAAATATCACAAACATGTTAAAAAAGGAAGTTGGGGTTAAACGGACTACAGAAGCTAAAAAATATTTTGAATTGGTTAAAAAAGACCTAACTGAAACACCAGTACTGATAACTCCTGATTTCACCAAATATTTTTACATTTTCTCATTTGCATCGGAACACACAATATCCGCAGTATTATTACAAAAGAACGCAGCAAGGCAAGAACAACCCATTGCCTTTTTTAGAAAATCCCTAAGAGATTCTCCCTTAAAATACAATATCATGGAAAAATAGGCATTTGCATTGGTAAAAGCACTGAAATATTTCTGAGTTTATATCTTGCATTATCACATCATTGCTTTCGTTCCTAATACCGTCATCAAAGATATATTAAATCAAGATTGCAATGGTAAAAGGGGAAAATGGATTGCTATCATCTTAGAATATGACTTAGAAATTCGACCCACCAAACTGGTTAAAGGACAAGGACTCGCGAGACTAATGGCTGAAACTAACCTCCAAGCATTAGATATAAATTTTTTTGACACCTTAGAAGAACAGGAAGAATGCACAGCCCCTAATGTTGAAGAAGTGTTTTTGAATTCACCTTGGTATCTAGATATTCTTTATGTATTATTTTATCTAAATGCTCCTCCAACTTTATCAAAAACAAAAGCAAGGTTCCTCAAACAAAAATCTTTAAAGTTTTGAATTTTAGATGGAGTCATGTATTGGAAAAATCCCACTGGTATGCTGCTTAAATGTTTTCTTGAGTATGATGCAGAGAAAATTATGCACGAAATGCACGAAGGAGAATGTGGAGGTCATCTCTACTGGAAAACCACAGCTAAAAAAATCCTTAGAGCTGGTTATTATTGGCCTACCTTATTTCCTAACACTCACAAACTAGTCATGACATGCCATAAGTGCCAAATTTTTGATGGCAAGAAAAAGCTTTTACCTTTTCCATTACATCCCATCATAGTTGAAGGACCTTTCCAACAATGGGGTTTAGATTTTATTGGGGAGATTCACCCTTTTTCATCTGCTCAACACAAATGGATCCTTACAGCCACTGACTTCTTTACCAAGTGGATAGAAGCCATACCCTCTAGGAATTCCACCGATTCATTCATCATTAAGTTCCTAGAAACCAACATTCTGTCTAGATTCGTTTGTCCTAGGAATATTATCACAGATAACGTTGTTGCCTTTTCCTCCAAAAGGATGGTTGACTTATGTTACAAATATCACATTTCATAGGACATTCCACAGCTTATTACCCTCAAGGTAATGGTTTAGCTAAGTCCTCTAACAAAATCCTATTCAACATCATTAAGAAACTTCTGGAACAAAATCAAAAGGCATGGCATGAAAAACTAATACATGCATTATAGGCTGATAGACTAACCACCAAAAAATCAATCGGTATGTCTCCCTACCAACTAGTGTATGACATGGATGCCATTTTCCCAAAATATTTATGGGTTCCAGTAATGAATCTATTGTAATAAGTTCAAATAGAAGAAAATTACATGCAAAGGAGGGTAAATCAGACTATCCATTTATATAAAACCAAAGAAGAAGTTTACCAAAGGGCTCAGTTAGCGCAAGACAATATAAAATAGATTTTTGATAGAAGGACCAAGGAAAATGATTTTCAGATTGGGGATAAAGTGTTAAAATGGGATTCCAGAAGAGAAGACAAAGGTAAACATGGCAAGTTTGAAAACTCATGGAAGGGGCCTTTCATCATCAATTCAGTTAGCGGAAACAATGCTTTATTCCTACAAGAACTTGATGGGAATGAAACTTTTGGAGGTCCTGTGAATGGCAGGACACTAAAAAATTATTTTTGTCAAGAGCTCCAGTTTTAAAACAATTTCAATCATTGTATATATCATTGTTTGAAGAAGTAAATAAAAAAACAGAAAATTCAAAAACAATAAAAAGGTAGAAAAAGAGGGCAGTTTGAAAAACAGAAAGAAAACCCCATGTTCAAAAAATAGTCATTCTAAAAGTGCGCAAGTCTAAATGCTACTACTAGTGCTCAGAATGTCTTGTTTAGTTATCTAGCCTAATCATAACTGAACATGTTTTAAATTTATTTGTTGATAAGTTAGTGAGAGAATAGATAGTCAATATTGTGTAAACTTGACTTGTCAAAGAAAATAGATTAGGAAAAGATACTGGTTCCACATGCTCAAAACATAACCAAAGAGGAAAAAGGGGATGAAAAAAAATTGTGTATCCTAGCCTTGATTTTTCTAAATTTCATTTTTATGAAAAATAATATTTGTGTGCAGCTTGTCTTTCATGCCACAAGTACATGAAAAATCAGACTGTCTAATCCCGATTTGGTCATTTTTTCAATTTCATGTTTTATATTAGAGAATAACATCCTGTCAAACAGCTTAATCTTGACAGTCGATCTAGCATAGGTAGAGAAATAAAGGAGTTCGTCAGTTTAATCTGAACTCCCGGCAGATATAAGTGTAGAATCAAATAGTGTCATTTTTTAAAAATATTTTTCCAAAGGGTTGCTAGTCTAAATGCACCCGAAAGAAGAAAAAATGTTAGGAAATGTAGTAGGGTAGGTAAAAATGACTTTGATGCTAATCACGCTGTCAATTTTTAGAAATAGCATCAAGGAAGAAAGAAATTTGCACCAATGGATAAAGGCACTGGTCTTCAAAGGTCAGAGATCTGAAATTCTAGACACCTCCTGCAAAGGAGCTGCCCTCCCCAAATGGAGCCACTGTTAGTCATCAATATTTTTCACCTGTTGATGATGACTAGTTTTTTAAGCCAAGTTTTATAGAAGCTAATCTCCAATTTTTCAAATCCGTCATCTAGAAAACACCCCTAAACAATTTTTATCCTCCTACCTTTTCCAGTCAGCCTATGATGAGAAAAAACCTAGTTGTCAAGTCTTATCTAGTTTCAACCATATAATCCTGTCCGTGAGTTGTCATAAGCTAAAGGTTATCTGCTGTCATTTACCCTCATTCCCAAGTCATTCATTATCCAAGTGTTGATAAAATTTCAGCCACCCTACCTCTGGTCATATGTCATTTTTATATCTAATCCTACCTAAAGAAAATACTCAAAATCTGTCAAGATCTCCCCTAAGTTCGGTAGTGGCGCTTTAGGGAATTCCTTCCTTGGCAAAAATATCTTGAGCCATAATACTTTGTTCAATACCAGCCAGCCCTGAATTAGCACTTAATTTGCAGAAAAGAAATCTTGATACACCCATAGGTCGCGCTACTAAGAGGTCTTGATCTCTCAGTAGTACATGTTTTAAAAAGCCAAACTGATATAATGTTGATCGAGTGTCTCATAGCGAATGTACAAGTATTCAGGAAAAGTATCAAACTAAACATAGAGAGCATCGATTCTCATCTTCTATCTTGTTTTGTTCCTGGGAATCCTGGGATAAGAATACTTGTCAGAGTGGGATCTTACATCCTCACGCAAACATAGTCAAGAAAGGTTAGTAAGTAATGACTAGAAAATACTCTACAAATACAGTCATGTGGTTCACAGTTTAAAGTTCTAAAGGATATTACGTGGGATATATCTCAGAACATGCCTCTTATAGCATATTGTCAAATTTTCACTTTATTACTTATTGTGATATACCAAGAAGAAAATACCCATACTAGAAAGATAACTGAGTATAAAATGGATGAAATGTCATGATTGTGTTAACCTCCTCCAAACTAGAGCGGATGGTTGGTGATATGTAAACCTCCTCAGCGAAGCTGAGATGGTTGGGGAACATGACAAGGACCTCCTTCATTTAAAAATCGGAGGGTTTTTAAAGGCCATCTCCTTGATGAAAAGATGTAGGTCAAGGCTTGGTGAGTGCCAATAAGGGTTTATCCATAGTCAAAAGAAAATGTCAATATAAGGTGCCTAACAGTGTTTTAAAAACTTCAATAATGGGCATAATCAATCATCAAACACTAGAGAGTTGAATTGTCAAAGTAATTTCTGGAATTGTCAATCACCTTCCATCCAAGAGATAGGCAAAGGATGCATCAGCAGTATTTGATATGGTTCTTGAGCAATTTTTATTTTGAAGGACAAAATAGCCTCAGTCTTCAACAATAGCCTCTGCATATGCATACAAAGAAGACAGTTAAGAAAATGGGTCTTTATGGTATTTTAAAAGTGACATAATACTAAGGGCGGTGATTTATGTTTTTATATGACAAAAACCTTTTCAAAAGACATCCAAACCCTTCCAAAGTAGCTACAAAGGTATTCGATCTTATTAAAATTTTAAAGGAGGGAGGAGACCGTTTGAAAGGGCCCATTAGCAATTTTGAAAACCAAAGCAAACATCCCTTGGCTGCACACTAAAGAGAGGAAGTAGTTTTCGGTCATTTTTTCAAGTTTTCGGTGCTCAAACTCTGCATGGCGTGCCTATGAGCGCCTGAACGAAGAAGTTGAATGGAGGCGTGACGCACCTATAGATGCACGTGGCGTGCCTGTGCCTGTGGTCACTGGGTGCCCGAAACCGACCCAACACCTCCATCTACACAGTGCTTTCTACTGCAAACGGCCCGCTCATCCACCAGGATTCCAAAAACTCTTTTGAAAGCTACTCCAACGATAAACAAGGTCCATGAACTTATATTCAAGGTATTTCTTCACTCCTGGATAAATTTTGGGGTTAAAAAGGGGTCTCTTAACGGTGTTTTGCAAAGGCATTTGTTTGTTAAAAAACTCAGAAGAGAAATAGTGGCTTTGAAGGCACTTTATCATCTAAAAACAAGGAGAGAAAAAATGAAAGAAAGGATGGTTAAATGTGCCAATGTGAAAGAGTTCTTTGTGCTATAAAATATTTAAGACTACCCACAGTTGCTAGAAGGAAAAATAGATCTTGTTTGAAGGGTTTCAAATCAGTTTGAAGAAGTATGTTATCACAGTGTTTTCCAAAATAACACCTCGTTTGCTAATATCAAGGATCAACACAGTGATTGGGGAAAAGGCTTGATCAGTTTAACAGAGTTTTCTTTGTGTTATGAGACATTGAAGAATGTGTGCAACCTCCATAATCAAAGACACAGAGTTTTTTTTGAAAATCTTTTAAATCAGTTCAAAGATAAATTTGAATAGCAGATTCCCAAAACACACTTTGTTTGCCAAATCAAAAGTGTTCCTGCTATGAGTTTCAAGGATTAATACAGTAATTTTACAAGATGTTGTATCAGTTTGAAAGATGTCTTGTTTACTTTTTAAAGGGCAGTGAATAGCAAAGGGGAAGTGCTTGAGGGGAGGATCTTTTGTGCCAAAATAGAAGAGATCCTTCTTCAACAAAGAAACAAAAACATATCTTATTCAAACATCTTTGCCCAAACACATTGATAAAAGTGATTTTGGTTATCATTTGACAAATACTTGTTTGCTAGCTTCAAAGAAACATAGTGACTTACAAGGAGGAAAAGGTGTGGTGTTCGGAAACCATTTCAGAGATAATTTGAATCAGCTTGTCTTGGTCAGCCAACAAAGAGTATCCAAAGCAAAATCCCTCCTAGGCAAGATAGCAGAAGTGGCCCTCATAAAATTTATGAACTTTTTTCAACTGAGGAAGTAAATGCCCATCCTTCAGTACTTTTCAACTTTCATGAAGTAGGATGTTTGGAGTTTTGTCAAAGGGTTCAGGAGGTGAAAATTTATCTTCCCTTGACACATCTATTTGCTTCAAGACTGCAAGGGAAACATGTTAATCTAGCAGGCTTAGACTTCAAACTTTCTCCTAGATCCATTTCCAGAGCTACCAAAATTCCATATGTCGGAGAAAAATGGTTTAAGCAGAACTACCTAGACTCAGATCAATACAAACCCTTCTTGAAACCAGAGCATTGGGATGCATGCCCATCTATCTTTCACTTTTCCTATTTATTGACCAGCTATGCTCCCCTCATGAAGATAATCATGAAATATTTCACATGCGAAGGAAGGTTTTCCCAGGTTTATGCTTACCATGTTAGGCTACTCATGCACTTTACAAGAACCCAATTGCTAAAACTACCTCTTTTCCTCCATAGAAGCATTGAAAATATGGCTTCTACTGTTCAAAAAATACCTTCCTCTCAGTAGCCATCTTGTCTTAATTTCCATCATTCCCTTATCAAGATTGTCATTCTCCATCAACTTGAGAAGAAGGGAATTTCTTGGGACACTTTCATTTCACATCCCGATTTCGCCACTGCTTCTTCATCCCATGCATCTCCTTCACCTTCCACTCATCCTCTTTCTCCTTCTTCTAGTAAACCCACTCCTAAGAAGCAAAAATCTCCTATTATTGATCAAGAAGAAGAGCATAATGAGGAAGAACAACACAGTGAGGAAGAGCAACACAGTGATGAAGAAGAGCACCATGAAGAAGAGAAAAACAGTGAAGAAAAGCACAGTTATGAAGAAGAGCACAATGAAGAGGAGCAAAAAAGTGAAGAGGGAAATGATGAAGAAATGGAACATCTTGATGAGGAACACAATAGTCAAAAAGAGGAGGATATCGGTATCCCTCATAGCAGCAAACATGATGAGGATGAAACACAAAACATTGTGGATACAGAGCCTAAAAGTCTTGAAGAAAGCAGGGACAAAAGTGAAAAAGGCAACCCTCAAGGAGACATGCAGGGTGACAGTCAAGGAATTCATTAGGAGGGTCAAAATAGTGGCAAAAATGATGAGGGGAGTAGCAAAGGCAAAGACCAAATAGAGCATGTGCTAGCTGCCTCTCCTAGGCAAGGGGTCATGCTTTCTTCTCCAAAGGTAACAAAGCCCTGAACATCAAGAAAGAAATTACCTCAAATTGTAACCTGAAATGTTAATAGAGCACTCCGAAGCAAAGGGAGGTTGCCCAAGCAATCCATTGTTGAATTACCAAAGAGGAGGAGGACCAAGAAGGCCACCCAAAGCAAGGGAAACGAGAAGGAATAAATTAGCCATGAGAAAGAGAGGGATTTTGACATAATTCAGATAAACAGTGATGACAGTGACAATGAGGCCGGAATCTTAGAATCTCTCTTGCTAAATAAAGAATAAAAAATTCATGATCTAAGAGAAGATCTAGAGAGGTCTAAAAACCTCATTCATTTTTTGCAAACACAAAACAAGCATATGAGTGTCCACATGGCAATTTATGAGACACGGGCTATCAAGTATCAAAAAGAAGCCTCCAAAGTGCAAATTAAGTTAGAAGAACTCATGGGCGAATTCAATGATAGTGAAGAAGAAGATCAGCTAAGAAGGAAGAGGCCAAGGACTATGGGGCTCAAAAGAGCTTTGGAGAAGCAAAAAGAGGAAGAGGCTGCCCTTTTCCAATCTTTTCCTCTTACTACTTTATTCACACAAGAGATAGAAAAAAATAGAGAAACATGGCTTGAAAGGGTGAATGAACACTTGGAGAAGAAGTTGGAAAAGGCCAATAGAGATTTGGACCTTCAAAGAAAAATGACCAGGCACTATAATAAGCTTAATCAATTCGCCCGAAGGAAATTGAAGGCCACACAAGAAAAGCTCAAGGAGGCTTGAAAGAGGTGCCCGACACCAAAAGTGAAGAAAGGCATATCAAGGCTCAAAATTTTGGCCTCTGCTTCTCGGCATGCTTCTGAAAACCCATGAGGGTCATGCTCGACAAAATTGAGCATAATTCAACAAGTTTTGGTTTTTTGACATTTTTGGGCTTTTTGCAAAAAATCATGGGCATCGCAATTTTTGTTTGAAGCATCCTCAAAGGATGAAAATAGTATCATTGGATGCTATAATCTTAGGGGCATATACCCAGTGAATTTCAAATCAATTGAAGATTATTTGGTCCCCCAAAGTGGTGAAAAACAGTCACTTTTTCAACACTATGCCCCGCATATCAGCAAAGTCTAAATTTTGGGTTTTTTCACACAGGTCATATTTTCATAAGCTTCCATTCATCAATTTGGGGAAAGAAAAGAATTTTCAGAAACTAGATATCCAGGGCTTTCCAACGAGCCATCACGAGCCTCGTTTCGACATTGGAAAGGCCTCCAAAAGTTTCCCACAAGACAGGGGAGTTTCTGCTAATATATTTCTGAAGTATTTTTGTAAAAAATGTAGTTTTCTGGAGTGGTTTTTCCTAATGTGCGTTTAGCCTTTTTTGGCCATTTTCAATTGGGAAAAGTCAATTTAATTTCCTTTTTTAGAATTTTTAGGATATTTTTATAGATATTTTGTGCCTTGGGCTTTACAAAGCCTCAAGGACAAAATCAGATATATTTGATGGGCCAATGAGCTTGCTAGTTGTACTAGGAGGTTCTCCTTCATCTTGGCCTATATATTCCAAGAGACTTCATTATAAACAAGGCTGAAATTGATGATATAGAGCAATATATGGTTATACAAGCTTGGAAGAGACACTTGTCTCATACATTGGATAGTTTCTTGAATGTTTTGGATGATGAAAGAGGATTGTTGTTGGATTCCTTGACTTGGTAGAATGGTATAGTGTCCCTCTCTGTTATGTTTCCTTAGTTTTCATATAAATTTCATACTCTTTGCTTGCTATAAGATAGTAGAGAATAGATCTGAGACATGCCCTTGGAGGCACCTCAGATTTCCTGTTTCATTATAGCTTCTATATTTTCTTCCTTCTTAGTCATATCAAAGAATTCTCAGTTACTCTTTGATCACTGAAGAAATTGTTTGCTTGTTTCATTTATGGTTGTTATGCATGCTAAGTATGATTCAAGGTATGCCCTGATTACTCATGGCTAGTCAAATCTTCCACCTTTGAAACCTTTCTTTGAATGTTTGATTGTCCTAGTTGAACCAAGGAGGTCTTGTATTGATCTTTCCATTTTCCTAAAACTCTGCAATCTTAGTTCAAAATAACCGATAGCTCGAAATACTATGTCCAGGAGTTTCCTCTTAGTAGCTTGAGTTTTTTGTTCGTTTTAATTGTCTTTCCCCAAATTCTGATAGCAATTTCCTTAAGTTAGAGATTCATATATCTCTATGTATTGCTTGAATGTTTATTTCTATGCATTTATTAGTTTGTAGTTACATTTATCATGATTAATGGTTAGCCCTACCATATAAATGTCCACTATTGAACTATTTATGTTTGAAAGCCTTTGTTCTTCAAAAACTTAGTGTCCATCCCACTTCATTTTACACAAAGATCCATTTTACCTTGATCAAATCGGCCCTTCAACATACCTTGTATCACCATCTAAAGATTTCTCGACCTTTTCGACCCCATAGCCCAGTTGATCTAACAAAATTTTTATCTATTTTAATCTTTAATTAGTTCCTCCCTCAAAAACATAAAAACAAAAACCAAAAACCTACTTCACAACTAGCCTAAAATCAGAAACATAAGAAGCAAAACACATAGATATCCCTTACACAAATAGAGAGAGCCCTCTCTGAGTCCAGGAAGGCTAGGTCCTTGGGCTCCAAATATTGGTTTGATGTTACCCTGTCACTTGGCTTGCCAATCAACCAAATCACGGGACCCTAACAGAGTTGATGGTAGGGAAATACCTGTCAACGCTCTGGCCACTAGCAAGGTGAAACGGTCCTTCGAAAGCAAGGAGTCCTATCGCTAAGGAATTTCAATCGAGGCAGTCGATAAAGCCAAGAGGCACCATGAAGGGAAGGATTCTCATTGCCTTAAGATAGTAGAGAAAGATCAATTCACATTGTTGATCGGGCTGGTAAGTCCCATGAAGGGAAATATTCTCGAGAATTCATTTAAAGGCAACTGGGAGTATTGTTCGAGCTTCGGTTCGCTTACATAAACTTTTACCGGTAAAGCTGACATTGCATAAAATCACATCTTCGGATTTCAATTGAACCTGAATGGCATCTCTAACTTTTCTGAGTTGTAGTCCTGTGGATAATGAGAAATATCACATGGAAGGTACCCAAAAATCCAAATGTTTTAAAGTATAGGTGAATTAACACTTATCAAAGAATGAAATACTGAAGAAATTGCGAACGGGATCCACTTAGGGATTCCCTGGTTCCTTTTATTATTGAAAATGATGCTCTCTCTAGATGAAACCAGTAAAAATTATGCTTGTATTATAAATGGAAATCCAGTGACCATTTATGTGGGAAGAAAAGCATAGATACCTGTAGCTACCATATTTCCACTTGCAAATCGCTTTCCCTTTAGAAAAGCTAATGTAATAGCCCATTTTGCAATGTATTTCCTCTACTCAACCCTATACTCATTTTCTACGGGAAAACATTGCCTCCACATGTAATAACTGCATCGTCTAGTTGAAAATTGGTCTTGTTTTGCTATCAAATGCAGAATGAAGGACTTGTTGTCATTTCTCCCAGAACATTCAAGGCCAGTTTCTCGTAAAAAAAAAATTGTATAAATTTTGTTAAGATCAAGATAGAAAGCACAAAGGAGAAAACATGAAATTGGATGCCAAGATGGGGGAGGAACTTACAAATGAGCAAGTAGATCATGGGTCAAAAAGCAGATCATGGGACACCTTTTCTTGTTGCAGGTTATGGAAAGGTTCAAGTTTCTTTTTCTAAAATAAGAATAGGTGTAGTTTTGAAAATAAATGGCCCAAATATTTTCACAACAAAATCTACATTTCCAACATGTCTAAATTTGGTGTACACATGTAAAATTAATTTCAGTGCCTCAACCGCAAATCGGTGCTAATGTACAGATAACCGAACTAGTGCGTTCTAGTTAGTACGCAGTGGTGTGTTTTAGTTACTATGCATTGGTGTTGTGTTACCAATGGATGCACCGGGGCGGTGCTATTAAGTGATGCACCGACGAAAAATAAATGCAAATAAAAAAAACGTACCTCTATTTTCTTTAAGTGAAAAAAAATTGGCAAATTGAAAAATGGGCAGCGAAATATTTTCAAAAATATAATTTTATAAAACAATTCTTTAAATACTAAACACTTTTCATTATTTCACTATTTTTGCTAAAATTTCCAGCCAGAGATTTGTAGGAGACATAACTATAGCAAGAGAGCATGAGAGCACTGTGGAGCAGTGAAATACATTCGAACAAAAGTATTCAGACAATCAGAATCCAAACCTCTAGTGATTCAAACCCTGTAGCATAGAATTTCAAATGATATCGTGATTAAATTTGATTATGTTTTTTACTTTTTCTGTAGTTTTTTTACTTTTTCTATAGTTTTATCCATTTTTACCCTAAACTTTTCATTTTTTTTTGTTTCTGCCCTTTCTTCTCCCCATTTCTGTGATTTCAGAATTAGGGCTTTTCATTTTAGATTGACATCCAACCCACGAGACAACTTGCATAGTCAGATCCCAATCCATGTTGCCCCTTGCGTGAATTTTGAAAAAAATGAATTTTTTTTATCGGTGCATCCTGCGTAACCGAGTGCACCAATGCGTTCTATGATAAAGTGCACTGCGCAAGTACTATGTAATAAAAAATTTAAAAACAATTTTTAAAAATCAGTGCACCATAGCTAAAATAGGGCACTGGTGCTCTATATTATGAGGATAGCACCGTACGGTATATTACACTGTTTGTGCAGTGAATTTATAATACCCCCACGCATTGTATGGTCTATTATACTATTTGCGCGCTGCATTTATAATACCCCATGCATTTGAGATTTATTTTTTACCTGAAAATTTGACAATCTATTTATAAATGTATTAATGAATTATATGGTACATGTTTCATATTGATAAAGAAATGACTAACAAGAGATCAAGCAACAAAATTACTGATAACACATCAAGAAAAGAGAAAAAGGCAAGTTCTTTGTAAATTATTTACAAAAGTTATTATTTTTGAACTATATGTAAGTTTAAATAATATGTATTGTTTATTGTTGATCATGCAGAGCCACAAAATGGTGAAGCTTGATAATATTAGTTCTGATCTAGGACCAGAAGAGCTTAAAATCTTGATGGAAAAATTGCAAAAGGATGAATCAAGTGAATGAAAAGATACTATTGATCCTATATGAGTTTCTTTTTTAATTTTCATTAATAATATACTTAAAATTATTAGATAACCTGTGTCAAAAAAATCTATTAATTCACATTTGTTTAATGTTCTACAAGGACCAACAACTCAGAAAAGGAATGTTTTTCTCAGAAAAGAAAAAAAATAGAACATGAAAATGAAAATGAATTTCTCCTTAGCTCATCTGGAGTGGTGTTGGAGGTTAATGAAATGGGGAAAAACTTTTACAAAAGTTTGAGGGATCTAGTGGAACGAATGTATAGACATTCTTTACACTTACAAAACAAAAAACGAATCCAATGATTCCAAGAACCAAATTTTATCTAAACTACAGGAAGAGTTTCCAGAGAATTGGTCAATGAGACATGTCAGACTTTTAATAGAAAAAATGTCCAACAACAAAAAAGAAGGAATAAAAAAGTAATATTCCTTTAAATTTTTGCCTAGAATCATTTATAAATATCACTTTTGTTATATTTACTTTTCATTAATCAATATAAACATTAAATAGTTTATTGTCATGTTAAATTTTCAAGAAGATTATGAAAATCTCAAAAGATGAATGAGCTGATATTAGAAATATGCTAGTACGAATTGTTGAACCTCAAAATTACCTTCTCCTTTACTATTTTCTCTTCTCATTTCACCACTTTTCCATAAGTTCGTAAACCGTAATCAGTGAATAATGCTAAGGTTTTGTATCAAGGTTACATTTAAATAATTTTCACTTTATACTTTCATGATTTTTCTATTTTGATAAGTTTTTGCACATTAGCTCCAGAATGTAGCCTGTTCTGCAACTCACTCTGCGTTCTGCAGCTACTCTTATGGTTACTAGGTTCCAGGTGTCAGTTGAGGAATCAAGCCACATGGGTGTTTCTAGAATCCTTCCTACATGGATTCTATCCTACTCATTTGATCCAGATCAACATAAGGAGCTGCCTAATTCTACGGTCAAAATTACAAGTCAAAGAACGTTACCTACATCAATAAGACTCTTGATTTGCTCTTCAAGGAAAATCATGAGTCCAATAGTCCTATTTTGATTGTAATTGAAGTCAGACACCCTGTATCTAGCTTAGCTCGCAATTAGTTATGTAATTCCTCTTTAAATAGTGGTTCCACAGAACAAAGGGATAGTTAAGTTCAGTGTTAGTACAATTCATATTTGCAAGTGAATACTTTGTTTTTCCAGACTCTGTTTCAATAAAGAATTTCAGATACCAAATGTTGGTTTGATTTCACTTTTGACAAGCTAGGAGTCAACCAACTTAGTAGCTGAGGGCCCCTGCTTCTAAAGGAGGTTTTTCTATGCTTTCTAGTTAGATTTCTTTCATTCTGTTTAGCAATTTCTGTTATGCTTCATTTCCAGTCTTTTTCAAATAGTTTAATGATAGATTGCAGGTGTGCAGACTTTTTCTTCCAAAACATTTCAAGAAGATAGAAATTTTGTTTTCAATATTGAAATAAGGATTGAAGTGCTGGAAACCATGGTTGTTTAGCTTTATTGTTCTTGCCTTTTCATTTTCATAAAATAGAATTTCCAATTGCTATTTCAAATTGATATTCATGAAACCCATTTTCAAAATATAGAATTTATATTAATGGTTAAATGTTTCACATGTGTAGTAGTTGAATTTATCTTATTTCTTATTATTTTCTTGCTAATAATTAGAGGCATAATTGATTTCTCCAAAGATACTTCAAGAGGTTAAAAGCTTCACATTTGAGTATTACTGATAAGTCAATTATACATTTGGTTGATCTTAGTTAGAATTTGCATGTTTTTACTTTCAAGACCCTCATTTGACTGCAAACAACAATCTTTCTAAAAACCAATCTACAAAGAACTAATACGAACATATTAAGAAAGGATGGTTTAACAATTAAATGTAATGAAACTTCTGGGTGATTTACAGAGATTTCCTAGTGCTTTAATTTAAAACAGATGTAATTAGCTTACTCAGACATTACTTCAAAGAAGTTCACTCTTTACAGTTGAATAATTGGAGTAGCTAGACACATCTTAGATACTTTCATTTTCATTCCTTGTTTTCTGTTCTAGAGCCTTAGCATGCTAAAGTACTAGCAGTTACTAAACTCGATCGCAATAGTTCACACCTAACAATTGGATGAGAGATAACTGAAGGTGCAATAGTTGATTCATTTCTTGCTTTCATAGGAATAGTAATTCTTAATTCTAGAATTTTAGAAGTAGATCCATGGATTAGTATTAACAAAACAAATAGATAGATGCTTTGATTTTCAAAACTAGCTCTTAAACTAGCTCTTAGTTTTAGGTTTGATTTTATGAAAATTAGATTAGTTTTAGTACACTTCCTTTTCTTCCTTCTAAAATTAAATTAGATTAACTTAAATATTTCCATAATTCTAGGTTATTCATCTCAAAGAACAAAAACCCCCTAAAAACAATATAAAACACAAACACAACGAAGTAAGAAATAGGTTGCTTAAGCACATATGGTGCACCACACTTCATCAATTTACTAGCCCTGGTTGATAGTTAATGAAATAAATTTAGGAACACTAAATTGAATAAAAAATTTGGCTCCATTTCTGGGGAAGTGTAACTAGGTAACCTTATTCCTTACATCCCAAAACAATGATATGCGTAGAGAAAGAAACTCTAGGGGCATATTTGTAAGAGGCGGAAGCTTAATCCCTACAACACCACTCACTCCACCTAGGACAAGAAGTAGTACATCATTATCCCAAACTCATATCCCTTATTTCACTGGTCACAGACTTCCAAAAGTTCTAAGATATGATATCCATTTAGAAGGGTCTCCTACTTCATCCACTAAGGAAATCTTAGAGGAAGAAGACCCTAGGACTCCAACAGAATGAGTAACCTTTTTCACTTCTACATGGGAATATATCCTAGCTGAAGAGTTAGAAATCCATGAGGAAGAAGAAGAACCTTTCTTCAACATACCATTTGTAGAAGAAACAGAGGAACAGTTGACCCTGCAGGTTGAATCCTATATCAGCTCTGAAGAATCTATCATGGCAGGAAGAGGAGAAGAAGGAGGAGAGGGAGAACGAGAATTTTTTAATGAAAGAAATGTACTTTTTGGAAGAGGTAGGGGTAGAGGAGTAGATAGAGGAAGAGGTAGGGGAAATGAAAAAGGAGGTAGAGGTAGAGGAAATAGGGGAACTGAAAGTTCTTTTGGATTTGCTATCATAGATGAAGAAATAAATGCTATCATGAAAAATATCTCACCTTCTGTTCTCCCAAAATTATGTGGATTAAAAAGTGAAGACCTTGAGACCTTTTTATTTGAATTTGAAGTCTTGTGCAGAACTTATGATTATTTACAAGATGCTCAAAAGCTCAAATTATTTCCTTCAAAATTGAAATGAGAAGCTCTAAAATGGTTTATGAGTCTAATCACTAGATCTATTAGGACATGGAATGATATGAAGAGAGAATTTCTAGAAAGGTATTTGGACTATTGTATACTTTTTAATCACAAAGAGAAGGTGTTTAAAATGATGCAGAAAGAGAATGAAAATTTGGAGGATTTACTTGAAATATTTAACTATAACATTAAGAGAGAAAAAATGGAAAATCTAGATCAAGACACTCTAAAAGCTCTTTTGTTAAAAAAAATTAGAGATGAATGGATAGATATCCTTCACATGATGGGGAAGGGAGACATATCTCAACTTCCATTAGCTGATATTGGGGAACTATGTATTAATTTCTCAAGAGTAAAATCAAAAATTTTGAAAGACGAAGAGATCCTGCTCTTGCTAGGGTCAACAAATCTATAGTTGGAACAGTAAGTAGGGCAGAAATTGGGAACATGCTTGATGAATTCAAAACAGACATCTTAGGGAGTCTTAGTGAACAAATAGACACCCTTAAGTTAAAAAACAAGCAAATGGTAGAGGCTGATGCTTTGGCTATTTTCTGTCCAAAATGCAGAAAGAAACATGCTTTGAGAGAATATCCTTTGAAACAAAAGTTGTAGAAACTTGTGTGATTTGTTCCGAAAGTCATGAGACTAAGAATTTTCCTTCAATTATTGGTCTTAAGGATGTTTTCAAAGAAGAAACAACATCAAATCCTACTAAATCTCTCTGTTTTGTCTCTAGAAGACCATGGTAGGGGCCACAAGTTCAAGGGTTTAACAACCAAATGAATACTTAGCCCCCATCAAATTGGAATTCTTGGCAACAACCTTGGCCCCAATCTCAACCATGGGATCAAGGTATGTAGAATCCATATGGAAGGTTTTCTCAGTACTATCAATATCCTCCATCATATCCAAATTATCCTCCCCAGCAAAATCCTCAACAAAATCAACAACCTCCAATCCAAAACCCAAATCCACAACTCTCACTACCATTCTCTCAGAGACCAAATTAGTTACCTGCCCAACCATTACCAAACCCCAACAATAAAAATCCTCAGAATACCTATATGATAGAAGGTCAGCAATTTCCAACCTATATGATTACTCCTCTAGATCTTAATGATGTCCAACAAAGATCTGGTAGAATATTAGAAAAGAGGAAGCCTTTTGTAATTATTCAAGAACTAGACAATTCTGAGGAAGATTCTCTACAAACCAATAAATTTTTTGAGGAAGAAGTAGCTCTTCAAAACCAAAATTTTGAAGATAAAAAGCAAAAAAAACAAATAAATTCAACTCATGTTATAGAGAAACCATCAGTATATACTTCTACACCTCCTTTTCCTGAAAGATTACAAATTGATAAAGGAGTAGAAAATCATATTATGTTGCCTAACTATGATTTCCTAGATGAACTGAGAAATGTTTGCATCAAAATCCCTTTGTTACAAGCCATCAAGGAAATTCCAATTTTATTAAAAACAATAAAGGAGTTGTGTATGAAGAAACCAGGAATAAAAATGAAAGAAATAAAGAGAATCCAGCGTGTAGGAAAAATAACAGACATAATGATGGGAAAAATTGCAATTAAAAAATTTTTAGATCCTGGAAGTCTAGTAGTCAAAACACATATCAATGGGATTCAAATTCCAAATACATTGATTGATTTAGGAGCAGCAATAAACATCATGAGTAAACAAGCCATGGAACAACTCAAGCTTCATAATATTCTTTATACACCTACAATACTGCAATTAGAAGATAGATCTGTAATCAAACCAGATGGCGTGTTAGAAGATATTTCAGTATCTCTAGATTCCTGGGAGTATCCTATTGATTTTATGATATTAACCCCTAAGAACAATCTAGGAGGACACCCACTCATTCTAGCAAGACCTTGGTTGGCTATAGCTGATGCTTTCATTAGCTGTAGATCTGGTGACATGCATATTTTTTATGGTAATTCAACTAAGAAATTGATTCTGTATCCTCCAGCAAGAACAATCACAGAAATAGATGATAAGGAATGGATTGATGATGAAGAATACATACATCCTCTCTTCACTATTTCAAACATTAGTGAAGATAGCCAAATCTTAAATACAATAGAAAATTATGAATCATCTCCAGAATATGAACGTGATAAATTTCAAGAAAGATCTAATATTGAATACTTGTCATCTAGGAAGATGTCTATTTACTCTATGGAATAATTTGGTAGCTCTACACTTGAAATCTTTCCAGGTAAAACTTTGAATATAAACAAAAACTTGGAAAAATTACAACAAGAGAGGCTAATCAAAACATTGCAACAACATACATCTGCATATGCATGGGAATACAATGATATGAAAGGAATTAGTCCTAAGACTTGTATACATCACATCTACATTAAGGAAAATTGAAAACCTATCAGACAACCTCAAAGAAGGATGATTCCAAATCTTAGGGAAATTGTGAAAGAAGAGTTGCAGAAGTTGTTAAATGTAAACTTCATCTATCCAATTTCAGACAGTTAGTGGGTTTCTCCTTTGGTGATTGTACCCAAGAAAAATGGTAAGTGGAGGGTATGCATTGATTATCGAGAATTGAATAAAGCTACTCTTAAAGATCATTTTCCTTTACCTTTTATAGATCAAGTGTTAGATACATTAGCAGGTAAGAAGTATTTCTCATTCTTGGATGGTTTCAGTGGTTATAATCAAATTCAGATTGCACCTAAAGATCAGGATAAAACCACATTCACTTGTCTTTGGGGAACTTATGCCTACTTAGTACTTCCTTTTGGATTTTGTAATGCACCTGCAACATTCCAAAGGGCGGTACTAGGAATTTTCTCTAATTTAATACATGATTGTGTAGAAGTATATATGGATGATTTTACAGTTTATGGGAATACATTTGAGAAGGCTTTAGAAAACTTGGAAAAAGTTCTTAAAAGATGTAAGGAAGAAAACCTTTCACTAAGTCATGAGAAATGCTTCATGATGTTTACTAAAGGGATTGTTTTAGGACATCACATTTTAGGGGATGGAATTAAAGTTGATAAGTCTAAAGTTGAGGTCATCTCCAAGTTATCAGTTCCAAGTTTCCAAAAGGATATTAGAATTTTTCTAGGATTCACAGGTTATTACAGAAGATTTATAGAAAATTTCACCAAAATAGCATCCCCACTCTTCAAACTACTTACCAAAGATTGTGAATTCAAATATAATTCTGACTGCGAGTTAGCATTTGAAGCCTTAAAAGAAAAAGTTTCTTAAGCACCCATATTAAGAGGGCCTAACTAGAAACTACCTTTCAATATTTCAACAAATGCTTCAGACATAGTTCTAGGAGCTTTGTTAGGACAAAAAGACCTGATCCCTTATGTCATCTATTACACAAGTAAGAATTTGACTCCCCCAGAGTTGAATTACACTATAACTGAAAAGGAATTATTAGTTGTTGTTCATGCTATCAATAAGTTCAGACATTACACAACAAGATATGAAACCTTTGTTCATACAGATCACTTTGCAATTAGGCATTTAATGAACAAATATGTTACTAATGGTAGAGTTACAAGATGGTTATTGATATTGCAAGAATTTAACATTACTATTCTATATAGGAATGGAAAACAAAACACAGTTGTTGATTTCCTGTCTAGAATTCAAAGTATTAAAGATAATACTCTAGTTGAAGATAAATTTCTTGATGAATATCTTTTTACAATAACTACTAGAACCCCTTGGTTTGTAGATATTACCAATTACTTAGTTTCATGGAAATTACCTTCACATATGCATTCTAGAGAAAAAATAAGAATCATTCAAATAAGTGAAAAATACTCATGGATTACTAATGAATTGCATAAGACAGGTCCAAATTTCATTATCAGAATATGTGTTTGAGAGGATGAAATGCCTAAAATTATTAAGGCATGTCATGATGAACCTTGTGGTGGACATTTTTTTTACAAGAGGAAAACCTATAAAATCCTTCATTTAGGATATTATTGGCCATCCATCTTCAAAGATGCCAAATAATATGTCAAAAGGTGTGACAGTTTCCAAAGGGTAGGGAAACTTGCTCCTTCAAATGAAATGCCTTTATAACCCCAAGTACTCATTGAACCTTTTGAAAAATGGGCCTTGGATTTTGTTGAACCTATTAATCCTCCATCTAAACAAATAAAGTATATTTTGGTATGCACTGATTATGTCACTAAATTGGTATAGGCTAAAGAATTATCTTTTTCTAATGAAGGATCTATAGTTAGTTTTCTCTTTGAGGATATCTTCACTCGTTTTAGTGTTCCAAGAGAAATTGTAACAGAACAAGGCACTCAATTTACATCAAATATGGTGAAAAAGATGGTAGAATATTACAATATCAAGCACAAAAATTCTACTCCTTACCATCCACAAGAAAACGATCAAGTTGAATCTACCAATAAAGTGATTGATGGAATTCTGACTAAGACTATTCATCTACGCATAAGAGATTGGGTAGAAAGGCTTCTTGAAGCCTTACGGGCCTACAAAACTACATGGAGGAACACAACAGGACATACTCCCTATGAAATTGTTTATGGGAAGCAAGTCCTATTTCCTATAGAATTTAAAATCAAAACCTTCAAGATGGTAGTCCAATTGGGACTTGATTTATCAGAATCACAGAAGCATAGACTGGAGCAACTAAATAAATTAGATGAAATTAGACAAGATGCAGTCCAAAGAACCAGTATAGTCTAGCAGCAAAGGACTAAATTGCATGACAAGTACATCAAAGAGAAAAAGTTTCAATAAGGGGATTGGGCACTCTTGTTTGACTCAAAATTCAAAGCTTTTCAAGGAAAGTTTTAGACTCATTGGCTTGGGACATATGAGATTGAAAAATTATTTGATAATGGAGCAGTGAAGATCAAAACAATACATGAAGAAAAGGTATATCTTCTTATGAATGGTCATAGGTTGAAAGTATATCATAAACCACTTTCAAAAGAAGAGTTTGTCAAGAAATTTCAAGATAATGTTGATATGGAGTTAGTGAAGAATTCTTCTTCTTCTTCACTAACTTAGCTTATAATTTTCCTACATTTGATAATATATATCTATATATATATATATATATATATATATATATATATATATATATATATATAATAAAAAAATAAAATAAAAGTGTATAAGTATGAAAACCAATCAATGATTGGCATACTTATACAGAAAATACAGGATGAAAATCAGATCTCTCTAACATCCTATCTGTAATAAAGTAGTGAGAACTACATTCATATTTGCAGTCCATAATTTGCAAAATCAATTTTATTCATCTCACTCCACTGTCATTCCATTTCATTTCATTTTTCACATCCATACCATTTTATTCCACTCTCATTCCATATTTTCACTCATGTTTCATACTTAAAAAATAAAAAATAAAATTACATTCTATAGCTCATCATATTCTGCAGCTGAGCACATCTTAAAAATTGATTCTATTATGCAACTAATTTGATTCTGCATCCATTTCAAATACTAACATGATAATTGCAAAAAGGGGACTAAAATATTATGTTTCAAAAGTCACCATGCTACAAAAATAAGCTAAGGAACAACATCAAGAAACAACAAAAAACAAGGTCAAGTTCTGAAGTAAAGTGTAGAAATTTATTTTAATAGAAAAAATTAAACATGAAATGTGTATAATGTGTACATTTAGATGTTCCTTGATAACCATTCATTCAAATTTATTAATCCTAATCATGATATATCTCGACCATATCCCTCATATAACGTTTCACAATGGTCTGTCATTAAAAATCCCTGATTAAAGACTAATGGTCATGATCATGACGTAACCCAATTGTCGACATCTCCTCAAGACCGTATCACTTACTTATTCCCTAAAACTCACCATAAGACCTCCATCAGATCCATAGCTCATTTCATCTCCACCGATTTCACAGCTCGTTCATCTCCATCAACTCTTCATCCAATTCATTCCCACACCATAGATAGGTAATTTTGAAGGTTGGAAACATTCTGCAAAGAAGGAGGATGGGTTTGATTGTTAGAACAGAACCAGTAGGGGTCAAATACATGGAAGGATATCTGTAGGTTAGAGAGCTACTACAACAAGCTGGATGATTGAGGTTTATAGAAAAGTTTGATGGCTTTCATAAGGAAATTACCAAATCATTTTCCAGATCTTTTGATGGAACTGAGGTGGAGATTGGGGACATTAAATTCACAATAACATTGTCATTCTTGGTTGAAGCTACAGAACTGCTGAGGCATGGAGAAAGATGGTTCAAGAACAAGGAATTCCATAATGAATCATGGAAGGTGATACTTAAAAACCTAGGTATGAATGTCTTAGTCTTTAGAAAAGGAATTCCAAGTACCACTCTGAAAAGAAAATGGAGAAATATGATTTTGATTTTTCAAAAATTCATAACTTGTGAAGGAAGGTATGGAACCATTTATGTTTATCTTATCCGACTATTAATGAATTTTCTAGAGAATGGTGAGATCAACCTACCTTTCTTTCTACTTAGCAGTCTAAAAATAATGGCCTCGAATGTACAAAAGAGAATGAAAATTATAGAGAACACTATGCATCATCATGGCTTAGTGAAAATACTGATTGAATTTCACTTAAGAAACATAGGAGGCAATTCGGAGGATTTCCATGTTAGGAATCATTTTCAAGAACAACCAGAATCACCACCCAAGGAAGAAAATGTCAGGAGAAGTAAAAGAAAAAGAACTGGTATAATTATGGAAGACAGACCTGAAACTTCACCATAGAGGGATAATGAAAAATTAATCTCCGAGGAGCTTACAAAAATTAGAAAACAAATTAAGGCCAACGGAAAGAAAAGAAAGAGACTGAGGTTATAAATGAAGGAAAGGAAAGTCCTCTAAAATTAAGAAGGATCTCTAGACTCTGAAGCACTATGAAGAAGACATTGTCTAAAGAGACAAAGCCCATAAATATAGAAGAAGGAACTCCAGTTCCATCACCTATTGATAATTCTCCTGAGTACAGTCCTCAAAAATCTCATGTTTATCATTTTGAAGAAGGCCCTAGTAGAAGGTCTCCTGATATAGATCCAGTTCAACAACAGATATATGACTATGTGGAGTCATTAGAAAGAAATGTCTCAATGAACCAAGGAACACTTGTCAATCCACAAGAACCTCTGATTGAATCGATTAAGCAAGATAATTATGAATTAGAGACATTGAACAGGACATCAAGAATGAAAATGAGATTTTGAAAGATCAAATCAAGTTGATCAAGGAAAAGCATGATAATACTACTCTGCAGCTAGGGCTATTGCATAAGGAAAATAAGAAATTGAAGAAAAATAACAAGAGGTTGAACAGAGCAATCATAAACCTCAAATTCAAACTTCTCATGAAGAGGCCAAGAATAACATTAACTTCAAAGAGAAACAGAAGGATAAGGTTGGATGTCCTAGTTTAAGTATCTGAGCACATGCAGTAAAGGTAAAGAACTTATAATTTTAGCAAATTGCATGAGGACATGCAATGATTTTGCAGTGGGGGTATGTTGAACCTCAAAATTACCTTCTCCTTTACAATTTTCTCTTCTAATTTCACCACTTTTCCATAAGTTCATAAACCCTAATCAGTGAAGAATGTTAAGGTTTTGTCTCAAGGTTACATTTAAATGATTGTCACTTTATACTTTCATGATTTTGCTATTTTGATAAGTTTTTGCAAATTAGCTCCAGAATGCAGCCTATTCTGCAGCTAACTGTGCGTTCCACAACTACTCTTATGGTTTACTAGGTTCCAGGTGTCAGTTGAGGAATCAAGCCACGTGGGTGTTTCTAGAATCCTTCCTACATGGATTCTATCCTACTCATTTGATCCATATCGACATAAGGAGGTGCCTAATCCTACGGTCAAAGTTACAAGTCAAATAACGTTACCTACAACAATAGGACTCCTGATTTTCTTTTCGAGGAAAATCATGAGTCCAATAGTCCTCTTTTGATTGTAATTCAAGTCAGACATCTGTAGCTAACTTAGATCGCAATTAGTTATGTAATTCCTCTTTAAATAGTGGTTCCATAGAACTGAGGGATAGTTAAGTTCAGTTTTAGTATAGTTCAGATTTGCATGTGAATACTCTGTTTCAATAAAGAAGTTTAGATACCAAATGTTGGTTTGATTGCACTTTTGAAAATCTAGGAGTCAACCAACTTAGTAGCAGAGGGCCATGCTTCTAAATGAGGTTTTTATATGCTTTCTAGTTAGATTTATTTCATTCTGTTTAGAAATTTATGTTATGCTTCATTTCCAGTCTTTTTCAAATAGCTTAATGATAGACTGCAGTTGTGCAGACTTGTTCTTCCAAAAAATTTCAAGAAGATAGAAATTTTGTTTTCAATATTGGAATAAGGATTTAAGTGTTGTTAACCATGGTTGTTTAGCATTACTATTCTTTCCTTTTCATTTTCATAAAATAGAATTTCCAATTGTTGTTTCAAATCGATATTCATGAAAGTTATTTTCAATATACAAAATTTATATTAATGGTTAAATGTTTCACATGTGCAGTAGTTTAATTTCTCTTATTTCTTGTTATTTTCTTGCTAATAATCAGAGGCATAATTGATTTCTCCAAAGATACTTCAAGAGGTTAAAAGCTTCACATTTGAGTATTACTGATAAGTCAATTATACATTTGATTGATCTTAGTTAGACTTTGCATGTTTTTACTTTCAAGGCCCTCATTTGACTGCAGACAAAAATCTTTCTAAAAACCACTCTACAAGGAACTAATCCAAACATATTAAGAAAGGATGGTTAAACGATTAAATGTAATGCAACTTTTGGGTTATTTACAGAGCTTTCCTAGTGCTTTAATTCAAAACAGATGTAGTTAGCTTACTCAGACATTAATTCAAAGAAGGTCACTTTTTACAGTTGAATAATTGGAGTAGATAAACACATCTTAGATACTTTCATTTGCATTCCTTGTTTTCTGTTCTAGAGCCTTAGCATGCTAAATTACTAGCAGTTACTAAAATCCATCTCAATAGTTCACACCTAACAATTGGATGAGAGATAACTGAAGGTGCAATAGTTGATTCATTTCCTACTTTCATAGGAATAATAATTCTTACTTCTATACTTTTAGAAGTAGATCCATGGATTAGGATTAACAAACCAAATAGATAGATGCTTTGATTTTCAAAACTAGGTCTTAAACTAGCTCTTAGCTTTAGGTTTGATTTTATGAAAATTAGATTTGTTTTAGTACACTTCCTTTTCTTCCTTCTAAAATTAAATTAGATTAACTTAAATCTTTTCATCATTCTAGGTTAGTCATCTCAAAGAACAAAACCCCCCTAAAAACAATATAAAACACAAACACAACGAAGTAAGAAATAGGTTGCTTAAGCACATATGGTGCACCACACTTCATCAGTTTACTAGCCCTGGTTGATAATTAATGAAATCAATTTAGGAACACTAAATTGACTAAACAGGAATGTCCAAAAAGGTGTACAAGGATATGGTCAAAGAAATGGACAAAATTGCATCGCAGGAGGAGCCATCTCAACAACAACGTGCTTCAAATGTAATATGTAATCATTGAATTTTTCGATCATTAGGTACAATAAATAAACAATTTAGCATTAAATATTAATTTTCAAGAATTTTCTTCTAGAAAAGAAAAGAAAATGGAACCCATTCAGCACATAAAATAGGATGACAAGGAAGAAAAGGGTTGATATCTAAGTTTGTGAGTAATTGTTACTTCCTTATAACAACTTAACTAGATTTCATTTTTGTATTTTTTAAGTTGTTTTACAAAAATCATCATTGAATGTCTTCAAACATGTGCTAACATACAAAGAAGAACCATCACACAGATTGATTGAAACTGGGTTAAATATGGGTTGTGAGTATATGTTGGCATATCAGAAATTAATTGTGGAATTTGTAAGCATCTATCGATCTTGTTTTACTTAGCTCCTTCTATAATTAATAGAACAAAAAAATATTTTATATTAAATATATGATTTGTTATGGGGTATACAACTTGCAGGAAAAAAAGTATGGAACTGCGCCAACAGATGAAATTTTGAAAGATGGCATGGTACGTGGTTTTGAAAGAATGTGTATAGTTTATGAGTCAATTGTTGCTATGGTACGCCATTTTTCTTTTCGATTTACATTAATGTATATTATTTAATATTTCAATTTTCATTATTCTCACCAATGTATATACACTCATTTCAGTTTATTTTTATGTTTCTATATGGGAGGTGAAGTAGAAGAAAACAATCAACACGAGGAACAAAACATTCCTGAAAATAACCCAAGTCATGGAAGTAGCTCTAGCAGTGACAATAGTTCAAGCGAAGAATGATGATCACTATGTTTGGATATCAAAGTAAGACATTGTATTTTTTGAAATATTTGTCTGTGAAATCAGACATTTTGTTTAATGTAATGGACATAGTGTCCCAATTGAAAGACAAAGGGATACCAATAACTGCCCCATTTTGTATGACAAAGATCGGTTGGAGGGATATATATATATATATATATATATATATATATATATATATATATATATATATATATATATATATATATATATATGTTTTAATTTATTCTATTGCGTTCTCCATTGTCATTCTCAAATGCACTAATAAAAATTTAATTCATATGAACATTGTTATAAGATATATATGTGTCGACTTTTGATGAATAATGAATTTTTAAAAACCACAATAATTATGATATGATATAACAAATTAATCCAAAAATCACATTCAAATGCATTAATAAAAATTTAATTAATATGAATATTTTTATAAGATGTGTCGAATTTTGATGAATAATGAATTTAGAAAAATCACAATAATTGCACTGTCACAGGTTGATGTTTCTAAAAAATACAAAATAAACATCGGCCAAATTTAGAAAAGTCGTTAAAATAAGACCGGGCGCGTTTGGCCACCTATGGGCAATCGGCATGCTATCACGAAAGCCACCAAAACTTTGCAGTGTTTGTGTGATACTTCATACTAGTGCTTTATGTGAGACATGCTTTATGTGGCACTACGCACCAGTGCATTTGTACGACGTATGGGCACGACATAAATACCGATACTAATTATAAATATCAATGCATTTGTCTGATACAGCGCACCGGTGCATTTCTATAAGTCTACGTACCAATGCGTTGAGACGACCTATGGGCACCACACAAATCCCAAGACCAATTGGTATGGCCCCGTACATTGTATCACCAACACTGCACCTGGTGCAGTTTTATACCTTGACGACCGGTGCAGGAACCTTCGACCGCCCTGGGGCCACCGTCTAGATTACACGCACTGGTGCGTTGAAACCTTAGTAGCGCATCGATGAAAAAAACATCCGTAATAACCTCCGGTCGCCTATTTTTTTAGTTGTGTTGAATTTTCGTTAAAAGCTCTGCCAAAACGTTTGTAACCATAAAGGGGTGTTGTAGCAAATGTTTTTTTGAAAATTTTGGCCAATTTTATAAAGACTAAGTGTAATGTTCCAACCGAACTCAAGAATGAACAAGTCAGATAACGGTCCTCATATGATGAATAAGCTTAAAATATATATAAGAAACACATATACATAATTTTAGCTACGTAGTAGCTGCACTTTGTCTTCTATCCTGAAAAAGTGGGGAAAAAGGGGATTGCATGCCCTAAAAATGTTGTTTTCAGAAATGAGCGTAAAAATAAGCAGGGGAAATGGCTGGATATGATAGCTTAAGTCATGAGGGACCTATTCTCCAAATTTCAGCTCAAAATAATGCTTATAGCTATGTTAAACAACTCCTCCTTTCCTGACTAGGCTAGAAAACATTGATTTCCCAAGACTTAACTAAACATAAATTTCTGAATACTGTGAGAGCGTAATTCCCAGGAGGGTTTCTACAAAAAATGGTAGAAGAATTCTGATATGAAGCTTATATTATTCAAATAACATAGAAATGGAGGTTTAACCTCTTTTACATCAAGAAAAAGACACCCGGCAAGGGTTTCCGACAATTTACATGTACAAAAGGTAGGACTGCAAAAAATAATGCAATCTAAAATAACTATGCATTAAACATGACTGAATATGACATATCAGATATGAATAATACATTAAATGGAAAAAGGCCTCTCTAATGGAACTCCCAGAGGGAAATAAGCACCTCATCCTCAAAGAATAGCATGTAAAGGCAATGTTTAACCCAACAACAATGCTTTTGCAGAAAAGGACGCAGTTTCTGAAGTAAACTGTGTTGTAGCTGAATGTAGATGAATTGCCTCAATCCAAATACAAAAATGAAGCTCAACTCACTCCCCTTTGATCCCTTAAGCAAGCTGATCTAAAGAGAGGATGGAATTCCCGCATAGGAATTCCTTGCACTAAGCAGTGCAGCAACTCCAGCTAAACAGCTGAAGCATGCAAGTGGTCTCAAGACCAAAATAGCTAAATACATGAATGAATCTCCTTTGATGCTATGCCTTCCTTTTATCTTTGGTGAACCTCCTCACCCCGGACCCCACACAAAGTTGAGGTGACTTCTTCATGAAGCTTCCTCTTTCAAAACTATGATGCCCTAGATAGCTTCCCTCCTCTTCATGACAACGCTGTTGACTTGGTCAACCGGAACCAATCCACCTGCAATGCCTCTGTTCACACCAAGGGACCTTCAATCCGGTTCTCATATGTGTGTCTAGGCTGATCCTTGTTCACATTGAGCTAGTTTACTTGAGTATTTCTTCCTCCTCAAGAATGGTTGTTGACTTAGTCAAACTTGACTATGTCTCCATCTAAAATGTCCTTGTTCACACTTGGAAGTGTAAAACCAGCTCCTAAGGTGATCTCTTCCCTTACTAAGGTGGAATTTATTCATATTTTATTGTTCATGGACCTCCTTACCCATTTATTCCTCTCCTAGGTGAAAGTAGCAAAATCTAATATTCCAATTTTCTTATGTGCAAATTTTGGAATATTATAGTCCTCCCCTCCAAAATATTGCTTGTCCTCAAGAAACTGCAAGGATAGGACTGAAGAGAACCCTCTTCTCCCCTACATAAACCTCATAAGATGAAATCCTCCAAGGATCAAGGTGTTGTATCATCAATATATCTCCAAGTTGCCCCTCCAAAGTGTGCAAGCCATCTTTTGGGAAGCATCCCAAATAGCTAACACTGTGTGACAATGAAACATTCATGGAAGAAAAAATGGGTTGTTTGTAGGTCCTCTTGAAGCATGAGGGCTGATATGGATTGGGATTCATCATCCCCATTCAAATCTCTCCTCCCCAAGCTATCAACCAAAGAAAAATGAACCACCCTCCAAAATGGTAACTCATGCAAATCATCCTCCACCCGAAGCCCGCAAAAGGAGGTGGGCTGAAATTCTGGACATGGTAGACATAGCTTACCCCACGTTGCTTTCCACTTAAGACAAGCAGGAAGGATTTTTGATCTGCTGCCATCATGTTTCCCTCTAAATGGAAAGAAGGAAGCTAGACCTCCAAAGGTCCTCTCTCCCAAATGTGGATCAAGCTAGCCCAAACTATCCATACATGATGGATAAGAAACCATCATATGACACTCCATCCATCTCATGGTCCTCCTCATAAAGAGAGAAATATTTTGTTGTAGAGGCCATATTCTCCTGCATGCTCCCCTTTTAGAGCATGTACGTAAAGTGTGGGGATGCTCCTCCTCTCCTCAAGAACACACTCCACTAGAGTGTGTTCCTCCTCCAATCATGCTCCCTTAGCAGGAAAAAGAATAATATCAGCACATAGGATCATGATCAGCATCAAGAATAGGAAGGCTGTTGCCCTATGCAAGGCCGGAGTGTACCAATGCTCTCCGTGGGTGACACTGCCAAAGACAGCTCTTTCCCCTCCTCTGCTTCAAAAAATGGTATGGCAAGTTGTCTCTTGAAGGCACCCATCAGATAAGTCATCACACCCACTATTAAATATTAGATGGCTGAATATGTCAATTGAGCACATAAGAAGCACCTGGCGTCACTACTAACTAATATTATATCACGTAAGGCCATATTACATAGTAAAAATCAAAAAATCAAAACATTATATTGCCTTTATAACTAGAGGGGAGGGGGTTTTTTATTTATTATATAAAAAATTTATATTTTGAGGTATAATTTTTTATGGCCAAGCAGAGTTAGGAAAGAGTCGTGGAAAGGTAAGAAGGCAAGACCGCTAGGGGAAAATGCAATTTTTGGTTAATCGATGCATTTGGAGCAGAGCAAGGTTTTGGTTCGACTAGTGCATTTGGAGCAATAACCACCTTCCCTTCTAGGTCTGAGGTAATCATTCATCTTTTACTGAGCATCTACACTTTCATCTCTATACGCTTGAGATCTATACACTTCGAGATTGTACGTATACATTTCATTATCATACAAAGGATAGGTGTCAGCTTAGCCGTGGATGGAGCTCTGTGATGCACGACTGATAGATTCATTCATTCAAATGGAAGGCATCTCACCATATTTTGAATTCAATAGACTACTGCAGTCGATAGCCTATCATTTTGTCTATTTGGTCAGTGAAGGTGCATTTGGGCAAGAGTGTTAAAAGGTATCGAGGTTTTTTGTTCGATCAGGCAGTGGTTCTGAGCAGAGCAAGGGTATGTAGGCACGAGGGAGCACGGAGAATAGGAAAATCTGATTTTGAGCTTTGGTTGGAGTTTTGGTCAATACTTGGAATTCGAGGAGTGGGTTAGGGAAGTAAACACGATTCGAATTTTCGCCTACGATTGCTTCAATTGGTATGTGAGATATTTGTAGGACTTTTTTGAACTGCCCTATACCATAGAATGCAGCTTGCTTTGATGGGATTGTTTAACCTTTCGCTCCATAAACAAATTTATTTACTTGCACTTTCGATCTCCAAGTGTTGGATAGGTCTCGTGTCTTATAATCGTAGATTAGAGCCGATGGAGAAGCAAAAATACTTTCCAGAGAGTGCGGTCTTGAGAGGGTTCTTCCTTTATTCATTCGCCTCTGAAACAGCTAAAATTCTCTCTTTCGCATCTTTTCTATCCTTGATAGACCCGCAACCTAATCTCTCGTAATTAGGCTTGTAAAACCGCCCCGTAATTTCTACTTCTTGCTTCCACAATTTCGGCTCCAGGGAACTTATTTCTAGAGGTATAGTAATGCCAAACCGATTTTTTCTTCGCCCATTGTCCAAAGCCTTACCTCTGATATCATGTTGAGAAATCTAAGGTGAAATGTAGATATAGAATTTATTACTTACTTTGGCAATTCTTGACACTTTCTTGTTAGTGAATTTGGAGCATTAGTATTGTTATTTAGTTCTCGTTTTTATCATCAAGACACTTAGTTACTAGGTTGAATCTGTGGATAAAGAGTATTCGATATCTCTTCTAGGGCATACAAATGCACAACCATACCATAGATGATTTTGTCTCTTCTAAGGATTCTAGAGAAATGCATTTGACACCTTCTAATGCCCAAAACAATTTGTACGTAAAACAGATATGCATACCGTAGATTTGGAGATATTTGTAGACTTTTTTAACTTTGCTCCTATACCCATAGAATGTTTGCTTTGATGGGATTGATTAGCCTTTGCTCTATAGAAACTTAGGACTTATTTATGACCTTGATCTCCATCGGATAGGTCTCGTAGCTTATAATCGTAGATTAGAGCCGATGGAGAAGCAAAAATACTCGCTGTGAGTGCGGTCTTGAGAGGGTTCTTCCTTTATTCATTCGGGCTTCCTTGAAATCGCAGCTAAAATGTTTCTTCGTAACCTTTTTCGGTCTGAGTAGGACTCGCAAATTTACCTCTCGTAATTAGGCTTTGTAAACCGCCCCATAATTTCTACTTTGCTTCCACAATTTCGGCTCCAGGGAACTCGATCTTTTCGAGGTATAGTAATGCCAAGCCGATTTTCTTCGCCCATTTTCCAAATCCTTACGTTCGATATCATGTTGGAGGGAATCTAAGGCAAACAAGATATAGAATTTATTACTTGATTTCTTGGCAATTTTGACACTTTCTTGTGAGTTAACTTGGAGCATTAGTATTGTTATTTAGTTTTGTTTTATCATCAAGACACTTGGGGTTACTAGGTTGAATCGTGTATAAAGAGTATTCGACACTTCTTCTCTAGGTATACAAATGCACAGAATCCATACCATATATGATTTTGTATCCCCTTAGGTATCCAGCACTAAATGATAGGCAAAATCTTCTCGTTAGTTTTATTGCCTTGTTAGCATGGGAATGAAACCCAAATAGAGGAAGTGCTACCATAGAATTTGAGAACTAATTTCAGCCTAGAAGTAAGGCTAATGAACTATTATGAATAAATACATTTCAAAGAAATAAAATAAAAATTTAAGGAAACACTTACACAATATAAAAGCAAAATAGTACTCACCGCGCATGCCAAGTTCTCTCGCCGCAGGTTCTTTAGGGGCTAAAAACAAACACAGAATTGCCAAGACCGGCCTTGAAACATCTGAAGCAGGGAACCAATGAGAAAATAAGCATAATTTTTGTGTCGATTTTCCAAGCACTTTGGAAACAGCATTGGTTATATCTTCCATGATTTTTCTTAGAAGCCCATCCTTTAGAAAGAATCTATCTTGGGAAATCAAGTTTCTATAAGAAAAGGGCTTAGTGATTTTGGTTGATCTGGCTCTTACCATTTTCTCCTTTGTTTGGTCTTTAAGATGTAAGATAACTTTCAAAGGCTTTAAAAATAATTTATAAAAATGATTGAGCATGATTTTTTAAAATGATATATCATGTTAATCAATGCCAAGTCCTTCTTCTTGGAAAGTATATCATAGCACATTACATCTAGCATAATCGAAATGAATAAGAAAAGGGAAGTAATGTAAAGCCTCTGCTATATTCTTTCCATTGCCATATAAGACAGCTTTGTAAACCCCATAAAAAGGTACATAGTACATTTTTACAACATTTCCGGGTTTCCACACATAAGAAAGGGGTTGATTTGTCACTTCATTAACAATAATTGTTTCATCTATTCATAGTACAACTTCATTCTTGATTTTTTTTAATTATTTTATTTTCTATGGACCTAAAATCGTATTTTAGAAATTAAAAAGACTAAGTGTGCATATCTTTCCCAAGGTACAAAAACATTCTTACCGTGATAGCACCCATCCTAATTTCTCCGTGGATTAACAAATCTCCAAAATTAAACATTGCCTAACCGAGATCCGTTGTTTCCCAAAGAAAAAATAGTTCTTAAGTAATGACAAGCCAAGATCTAACTCATCAATTGGACTAAGATCCTCTGGCTTTTTCCTTTTAACACAAGACATGTAAAATTTATATGGATGCTATGGGTTTATTGCTACCGCTAACATTCATTTCCAATAATATTTCTGCTACATTTCACAACATACAAGATACGTAGGAGAGCCAAAAGATATTATAGGAAACTCCACTACAGTTATAAATACCGAGCTAATTCGATAAATGAAAAAGAAAATGAACAACTTAAGATGCAACGTAGGTATCCACATCAAACTACAAGCTACTATTTTAAACTGACAAAACCCTCCATTTAAAAAAGATAAAATCGACCTATATTAACGAACAAAATTTAAATCGTATAGAGTTTTTCTTAGAGACAATCATCTTAATGTAGGTCCGACGTTTCCGTCTTCCAATCGTATGCTCATTGGTGTTGATTTCCCGCTTAACGCCCATGTTTCCTTCAAATTAAATATTTCCTTCTCAAGTCTACCGAATGTTGCAAAAAAATGTTGCAAGGGTATGTAATTTGTGCCCTCTATAGAGGATAATGGGTTGCTAGGCCTAAACAACACATTTTCACTTGAAACAATAGAAATTGCGGTAAGATTTTGAGAAAATCGCTTGAAATTTTTGCAAATCCGAGTTACAACTCGTCAAGCTTCTCAAAAGATTTCCAGGTGCCCCTAGGTTTTGATGGTGCTGAATCATTTCCACCATAAAAGAAAACGATTTAAGCACTCCCAAAGTCGGATTTCTTGAAATATTCTCACCGAATTCCATGAAATTGTGGCTCCTTTAGACAATGCCAATAATGGGTAGGCTCTTTTGTGGGAGGCGCTACTCCTGTCACTAAAATATTCTTCCTGGGATGGGTTAAGATGGTTACAAGAAGTGTGAGAGGTAAGATAGGACCAACTTTCCAGTTGTGCTTCGGGATGCTCGACAAATGGTGGAGATCCTTTAATAACCAATCTAATAGAATATCATGGATTGGAATCAATGTATCCATCTCTTGAGATTAAGGCTATGAGAGGCTAGGATTAGAGACCGTGTGCAAAGGATAGGATTTAGGAATTCACCTTCTACGTTTTTCTTTGGCACTTAAAGCACAAGCATAAATAAAAAGGATTCTTGCCATCCAACATCGTAATCTTTAGAGAAGATGAGTTACAGGCTTTCCCCCAAGGGGATACCCTAATTTTTTTTGCATGTCCACAAATCCATGAGCATTTTTTCTTGATATTTTACAAAACTCCTTCTAGAATGTTTTATCATGAGTACTACAATTACTACCAATATAGACTTCAAAATGTCAATTTTCCTCTAACTAACAACCATCTATTACATTAATGCTTTGTTTAATCTTTAATATTTTCTAATAACTAGAACCAATCCTCTTCCCATATCCGTTTGGATTTAGAAGATCTTCACATTTGAGCCTTGAATTCAATATGAGGGAAAAAATTGTAACTAACTTTCTAGTTTGGGTTTCCAAGCATATTGCAATTTCATGAACTTTAACCTCCACAATCATAACAACACTTTATATCTCTAGAATTTGTAGTTTTTTTATGTTTCTCTTAGAGATCCATTACTTGTACAGAGTACATTATCTATGAATAAAAGATGAGATAAGGATGATACCCTTGTAATCTTGGTTTGTAAGTTTGGGTTCTAACTTTTTGTTATATTTTATTGAGAAGTGTTGTGAAATAAATGTTCCGAGTGGGCCGGGATATCGAGAACCCATCGACAGGAAAGTGTCTACAAAAACCGAAAAATCCCCCCGGGAAGCAAATGCCGAATTGAAGGCAAGTCCCATGTGCAAGCAGTGCCTATCCCTGACCGTAAAATAACCTTGACCTCAACTTTTGGAGTTGGTTCTATTTTGTATAATTTGTCTCAAGATTTAATTATGTCCGAGGTCACTTTCGACCCATTGATATTTCACCGTGGGCTTTTCTTTTTGTGTCCACCGGAAGGTTGAAGCACCGATCTTGATGGGGTATTGAACGTGGTTCGAAGCTCAATCATAGATTACTGTTGAGTTAGATGGCTTCGTCAAAAATGAGTAGCATCTTTTAAATTAAAAATTATCAAGAAATTTCAGAATGTATTGATTCAAGGTTTCATTGGGTAGACTTACATTAACATCGTTGTTAAAAGGAGATTCTATTGAGGAAATAATTGTAGCATACTTTGTTGAGTTAGAGGTTTTTTTTAAATAAACAAATTACCGTTAATATATCTATCTATATATATAATTTTTTTATCTTATAATGTATGTAGGTTGTAGGTTGCCTTTCTATCACGCTATTAAAAAGTTAAGATTCGATGTGTCGTTGTTTTATCGGGTCAGCTCGATTGATTTGCCTAATGGGAAACCGTACTACTTAAACAAATTTATAGTCTTTAGATTGCCGAGATTTTGCGTTACAAGAGCATCCGATACGACAAAGACGTCGATGATAGGCAATAATGTGCCTTTTTCTACCGATTTCCTTCCATGATATGCATTGACACAAAAATTGAGTGCTTAAGACCCAAGACTATAGAGTTGACAATAAAAGCCATGCTTTTATGGTTCAACGCCTGGGCCGGTGCCCTACACGCTCTATCCCCAAGCGCGTTAGAGGGCTTGTTAAAATTGATTATGATCTTTAAATTAAAAATTATAGAAATGTTCTCAAGAATTTATTTTTCTCGTTACTCTATCGGGGTAAACCTACATTAACATAGTGGTCAAAAGGGGTATTTCTAAGGCATTGATCAAAAAATTTGAGAATCACATGGCTATGTTCAAAATCTATTTATAATTTGAATGCCCTATTTACATTTTGTTTCTCAAACATAGGAATCCTCTCGCATGTCTCGCAATCTATATGTATCGAGTTCCATATTCTAGATGATCTGAAGGAACGAGAAATGATTAGTGCATTGATTGATCGGATTTTTATGTGCATAAGCTATATGTCAGCTATTATTTGATTTTATTAGTAGTCTTCAACCGGGCCTTGTTTTAAGCGTGGTGTTCGTTCACTGCTGATATTTGCCGAAATATTAAGCAAGGGGGTTTTGAAATCGTCATATCTCTCGCTCTCTATCTAAATGATATGAGTTTCAAAGGGCGAATATGTTTGCATGTGTCCCAAGTCCATGTTTATGAGGCCCTAAAACTCCGGTGTGCAAATTCGGGATGGAAACACTTACAAAAATAAAATAAACCAGCTATTAAATTGCCATTTTCAGTAAGAGCCGGATTTTGAACTTGTACGTGTCTTAGCTCCATGGTAGTGTAAAACACCTAGGACTGTTTCAAAACATTCTAATATTTTATTGTTCCTTCTTGTTTTTGCATATCCTCCAATGGTAGTAGGTCCAATACAAATATTTCTATAGGATGGGCTAAGTGTTTTCAAAGACTCGATTTTGGGTATAAGTTATTGTGGTGTTAAAGACTTCCCAAGCTTCAATGGGAATACGAGTGCTCAAATAGTAAGGCATACTGCCGTTTTCCCCGAGCATCTTCAATTCAAAATAAATATAAATTTTACCAAGCACAATAGTAAATTCAATATATATTTGTGACAACTATATATTGCTTGCTAATAAGTTAAAAAACAATACTTCTATCACAATAAAGCGTGCACTAAGAATACCGCTGGTTTGGTCTCGTTAGATTGCAATTGTTGTATCATGACTCAACCGTTTCTTCAACTCTCCATTTATTCCTAAATTTCTTTAGATAGTGGTACCACAATCAGATAGATGAAATAACTAATCGGATTCTATCTTCTAAAAATTGAAAGAATTACTTCTATCTATACATTAATGATTAGGTATGTGCATATAACATGTCCATTATCATACGTTTTCCTCTTCAATGTGAGATTTTGTGACGTCATAAGTTCACATAAGTTCACAAGATTCACATTAAAGTTTTGATTATTTGCTTAGAGGACACAACATACTAAAGGATAAACATGTAATAGACCTTCTTATATCCAATAATTTGGATCATGTTGGATTAGGTAATGAATTTTTTATATGCAATCATTTGCATTGTGCTATGTTAGGTATTGATCTGCATATCAAACTTACTATTATAAATGTGATATAGATAAGAGAGAGATAATACATTTTATTAATGTCCAAGAATAAACCACAAAAGTATGTCTAAGGACTAGCAAGATAGTATATCCATTGTTAGCAATAAAGTGGTTGTGCCAAGTCAATATGGTACGCAAGGAGTAAGGATTATCGAGGAATGTAAAAGCTTATTCAACTTAACAATTTACATCAGGTCACCGCATGCATAAATGAGCACTTAATCTTTGTATCTTTCCCTTTCTATTTCTTTTATTCTCAATCAAGAAAATACGAAGAATTTTATATATCAAAGAAAATCTCGGGACTGGGGAAAACTAAGAGCCAAGACCTAGATGAGCAAAGCTCCGAAGAATTCAAAACTTTAGAATCCATTTCATACCAACGACAGTGAAAGCTATGATGGTTTGGTTTTGACACGGTTTTGACTTTAGACAATAAAAATTAGATAAATATACAAATTGAGGCAGATTTTGGGGCCTAAGCTTGCTTATAAGTTTGTCAATGTTTGACTCATTAAATCAACTCTAAATCGTTTTCTTAGTATCCCTCTATTTTATTTCGGGTTTTAGTTCCATTTAAGGAATCCATCCATAGTACATTTTGAATCAAAGTGTTTCATCGCAATAGTAAGAGTTATTCATGTTTTAGGATTTGAATTGAAAGTGTATACCTTGTTTCCTTGCTCTTTTTTTCATAATAAAAACTAATATGTTTGTGGAATTTTACTTACTTTTTCATTTATTTATGTGAAAAAACATGGACTTGTCTTATAAAATTCATTATCGATGAAGAGAACCTGCCATTGTTTCTCACGTGTCTAGAAGGTTTTACATTTGCTGAAACTGATGAAATTGTAGACATGGGGAATCGTTGAATACCATTTTGATTTTATCCATGATGGAGAAGCCTAAATCCAAAGCAAGAGAAGAAATGGAAAGTTTATACAACACTTTTAGGCATCAAGAGGAAACTAGATAAGATTTGATGTAGAAACAAGGTGTTCAAACACAAGTGGAAGCAATACCACCTTGAAAACATTGAAGAGAATGTGGAGGAACTCTATGCATAAACAACCAAGATGAACATACCAGAAGGAAGAAGCCATGGCAAATTGTCGATTCTGTGTATTGGCATCTTCGGGAAAAAAAAGTGAAAAGTTTAATGGAAGAGTTTGTCACCGAGAAACTTACTCTCAAAGTATATTCATGTAGTAAGAGAATCAGCAAAGATCCATTGTGAAATTTGTGGTACGATTGGTGAACAGTGATGTATCCTCAGGCACGAACAATACGCAACTTCAAAAACCATCATGAAAACAACGTCCCATCAACAATGCCTTCAATGCCAAGTGGTAGTGAAATTTTCATGTAACAAAGTACAACAAACAACGGTGGTTGGAGATCGATTTCTATATTGATCAAGCAATCAAACTTCTAGATGATTTCAAATAAGACACAAGAGCCTAATTTGTTCAAGGTGGTGGAAGCAACACTCGTTGCAGACTATAAGGACATGAAAAAAAGTGAGAGTTGAATGTACACGATGCATTAAATGGTTTTGTTTAGTTCACAAGTGGTAATATTGCTAGTTCTCTAAATGAACACATGAAATCAAAGAAGCACACTACTACTACGACAAATGAGGCTTCACACGTAGAGATTGGGCCGAGGAGTGGCATAGTTGGGAGACCCTTAAGAAGCCTACCAATGATAAGTCCCAACAAAGTTTGACTAGGTTCTTAGTTCCCATCATCACCACCGCATTACATAGAGGTTCTACAAGTGCAACTCCTACTCTCGTGTGTGTGTTAATTAGTGGTTAATTAATAGTTTAGACTAAACTTGAATATGAATTTGTATATTTAGTTATGATACTTAATTATTTATTTATTTATTTATTGTGTTGTCATCTTATTATAGCTCAATTGTCTCCTTTGTTACTACAATGTTGGGGGTATTGGTATCCTTATATTGATAGAAATGGGGAGAGATTGGAAACAAAGGTCCTAATGGATGATCAAAGTATGGAAAATTATGGGCTATAGAGAAGCATACCAAGATCATGCTATGTTATGAGGGTATTGAATGTCATATTGACTACATATAGGTATATTCATTGCCGAGGGGTTCTAAAACAGGACCCTGATTCACTAACATGTAGATTTTGTAAGTTGGTTCCTGTAGAATGTAATGACTTCAAATGATGCGATTATATCGTGAATCAAGGTGCACCAATAAAAGAAGTGAACGAGATGCAGGAAAAGGTAGAAGATTGGACTATTTGACTCAAAATGAATCAAGAATGCCGCAAGGGTTACAAATGCTAACCATAGATCAACAATGTGAGTTTTGTGGGAGAGGACAAAGGTTGCTACACTCTCTATTAGAATGAGATCTCTAAAGGAAGTTGTTTGAATCGACGTAAAGGAAGACATGTCTTTAGGTTTTGTAAGGATGTTTGTGAGGTACATAAGCAAGGAAATTACAAGGTAAAGATGCGCTTTTGGGAATTTGTCAAGGATATATTTCATAACTTGATTCATGAAAAAGCAGGAGAAGGTATAGTACATCCAATAAAATCCCTTTATGAGATGATCAAGTTATGGGGAGGTCCTAGGATACATAACTTTATTGAAGGCTTGAATATGATGGTCCTTCAATATCTACAACTTTAAGGCAAGTTAGAAAGTCATTGACATATATTCCAGGAGCACGAACACATTTTTGAGGTGTATGAAAAATTTATGCTTTTTATAAAGCCAAACATGGTATATATGGACCATCTCTTGTATGCCTTGCAGGAAGATGAAACAATTGTGAAAAAATATGTTAGGTGGTAGCAAAAAGTGATACATCGGGTAGTTTTGTGGTTTGAAAGAAGAACATCAATGCCAATCATACATTTCTTGGTGACAAGCTTGGTGTGAGGGAGATGCAAAGCATGAGATTATAACAAATTCTTTTAAAAACAATGTTATTGGACACTATGCACGTGTTATTATTGCAAACCCTTTACATGAAAAACTTCCTCGTTTGGTTGTGGTTGTTCATCCAACATGCAATAAATTAATGCAATTTGTTTATCAACAATGGAAAAAAGGTAGAATTTATGTGGAAGAAACACGTAGAAAACAATTTGGGACCTATTGTTGGCCTCTGATGATAGCTAAGAAGACAACTTATGTTGAAGGATTATTCTTCAACATCAGGTTCGATATCAAATTCCTGGGAAGGGTGGAGGCTAATCAAGGAAGCAATGGTTGCAATGTAACAGGATTGCATGACCAAGATTACATCCACAACGGCAAAAAGCTAGTGAATCCTTTGTTTAGCTAGTCGACGAGAATTGGTTTTAGAAATGAATACATAAGTTTGGCTGTCGAATGGTTTATCACACTTTTAAAGTGGATGATCACAAGCTTAAGTGTGAAGATATAGAGAGATGGATCGACAAATTGGGGTTCCGCACAACGGATTGCTTCAAGGCATGTTTAGAGAAATAAGAGTTGAGAAGTACACCAAGTGGAAAGTTAGAGAGGACACTAACCACAGAGACTTACCTAATGATTGTTGTTGACTACATTGACATCTTTATGTCTCATAGTTTGAGCCTTCAAAGAGTGCTAAATGCTCTCACGAGTTCATCATTTCTTCACATTATGGTTATGTTGGGTATAAAAACAATTCTGCTACTAATGTCAACATAAATTTCATCACAGAGAGGCATATCAAGATGTGATAATTTCTTGTCATTTTGCGCTTTGTTGATGAGATTGTTTCGAGATCAATCTCTAACTTGCCATGTGTTTTTCACTCGACCGGGTCAAGGTATGTGAGAACTTCTTTAGAAAAGTTGGTGGGATGGTTGAGTGGAGAGGGCTTATGATTTCACTGACTTGCTTCATGTTGTTGGAACCCTTAATAGAGTTGTTGAAGAAGAATCAAATTCCCAAGGGCTTCATTTTAATAAATCCCATAAGAAGCAAGAAAACATTTGGAATAAATTGTACCAAGAAACAATACAAAATATTGACATATTGTCGCAATATGATTCAATATCCACGTACGCTAAAATTGTAGAAGCCCTTAAGAATGGATTGAAGGATGCAAGACATTTTATCAACTCTTGGAATGTTCAGAAATTACACTCACTTTCGTGGTGGGGTTAAACCTAAGCGACGTAGGATAAAGATTATTCAACATTTCAAATTGTGGATGAAGTACTTTGATGATTCTCCACCGAGATGCTCCAACTCTATATTTCAATCTTCATCTTCATTGGTACACAATGAAAGTGAATTGAAAATAATGGAAAGTGAGTGGAGACACGAGTTGGATGAAATTTAGATTCCAATCGATGCAAATGTAAGCAAACTATAAAACCGTTGGTGAATCTTGATGGTAAGGATATGTTCAAAGCATGTTTGGTTAGTCAGCTTGAATGGAAATCCAACATTATCCAAAGATAGGTTGACAAAAGTGAGAAGTGGGGTCTACTTTAGGCGAGATGGGAATACTCTACAAAAGGGTGTTTCAATTGGCTTTGGAATTGGATCAAATTGTGGGGTGTTGTTTGAAAACAACTCAATTCCTCCCACTGAATGTACTGCAAGAAAAGGTGTTCCTCGAAGTCAAAAACAAGGTGTTTCTTGTGGAATGTGGTACATTGGAATGGTTCAAAGAATAAGGAAGAAGGATGGTAATAGGGTGTTTGATTAATTACAATGACATCGACCTTTGGATATATTAGAAGGCATTGAGCTTCAATTATGTTGGTATAGTCGAATAAAGGGGCAATGCTTGTATAAATATGATTCGACTGATCATGCTTTTGCAGCCAACTTGAATATGTTATTGCAATCGCAAAACCTTATCATACAATGCTAAGAATGATACATACAAATTAGAAGAAAAGTGATTACAAATTTTTTTCGTATTTTGTGAAAAATTTAACAAGGTTAATTTTCAAAACATTCTACTTTCACTTTCCTTATGTATTTCCATATGTTGGATTATTTATAAATAGTTTTTTGGTTATATTTTTGTTGATTTGTTTGTATGAATCTGATGTTAATTTTGTACTTTTTGTCTTTAGGTATAGTGAATACTTCAAATGTAGAATGTTCGTGATAACTCAACCTTTTTTGCTACCTACTTTTTGGTGTAAGTTTCTTTCACTAGCCATTTGTTCTTTGTAGTCAGGTTTCATTCAAACGTTAATTTGGTATTTCTTCCATAAAAACAATATAATTACATACCTATATAACTATATGTACCCCTACCTCAACACATATATACATTTTGAATATATAAGGGCATCCCTTACCTCAACACTTATGTTGGATGCCTTCTAACAAGGGTTCTTCAAGTTAATCCATTTAATCAATTTTAAAAGCAAGAAGAATTGGTTCTTTTATGAATATGTTTTGGAAGAAATGTATGTGGTTCTTCACTAATGTTAATGTTTTCCTTGAATTTTTAGATTAATGGCTTCGTTGTGGAAAGGATATCAAGGATCTAATGGCACCTGGTTCAATCATGATGGTTTCTACCACTCAAGTCAACAATTTACACCGTAGCAATACAATACATGAAGTGCATTTGATTTTGAATGTTTTTGTGGTAGTTTGATTTCCTATTTTTCAAATTCCGACAGAATCAGAGTTTGTAGCTCAAAAAATGTGCCATCGAGTATTTTTGCAAGTATTTATATTTTGGCCACCTTGATATCATTTTTATTTTTATTTTTGCAAAAATACATTTATTGTTTTGGAAAAATAGGCCCTTGTAATTTGCTTATATCAGATATATCACAGAGAGATATTGTACTTGGAGTGGATAATATAGAGGCAATTGCAGTAAGAATTTGGGATTCATGTGGTATGGCTTTATAGCATTACTCCTTCGTGTTTCATTTCATCGAATGTCTTCGGCCTCCATTTCATATCTTATGCTTTCACCGATTGTTCTAAAGAGTTATAAATAGAATTCATAAATCAATTTATGCCTTGCTTTGTAAGGGCAATTATGTTGTGTTACTTTCTTCTTATAGAATGATTTAATTATCTAAATGCTCATTCTAATTCCATTTCTCATCCTACACCGCAATGACAAAGCCCTAAAGTTATCGGTCTACCTATCTTGTCCCATTATCACTATCAGAATTCGTTTAGCTAACAACTTTATAACACTATCCTTGCTAGCAAAAATAGGTTTGAATTGGTGTCATCATCAACAAGAAAACCCCTAAACTTGATACTCGACGAGGATTTTCAGATTGCTTAACACCATTTCCAATAACTTTTTATTGAGTTGACCGCATCACTCTGGGAGATCGTCGTTAAAGGTCGGGGTTTTACATGGATGCAGTGAGGCCGGGCGCAGAGTTGACACTACAGCCAAGCTTGCCCAATGAGAATAGAAAATTGGCTTCTTATACTTCCTACAGAAGTCCGATCCTCTAAGATAGGTGTGGGAATCTGGTAAGCATCTTTATTTTGGATTTTTTTCAACAATGTGATTGATGCTCAACATACGTATGGGGAATGGTCATATAAAAGGTTCTTTCAGTCATAGTTGCTATCAGATGGTCATGGCGAGAAGGGATGAAGGCATTTAATTGGCTATGACATGGTAGAAAATGACGCATAGTAATATGAAAAAAAACTTTGTTTTGAAAGAGTCATGTCAAAAGATTTGAATTTTCTTTTATTATTCTCTATATTTGTCATAGGTGGTTTGATTTGTCCTAATTATGAGATGTGTCAGGCTTTTTTAGATGTTCACCCAAGCAAAATTCACCTATGAGTAGGAACTTCAAATTTTAAGAGTTTTTTATTTCATATGTGTGGAAGTTAGTTGTATCGCTAGAGGTATGGAAGAAGATACATTCTTAGGATTTATAATCTTCTGATCTCCCATATCAAATAAGTCATTGCTCAATGAAATAGTGATTTACAACATTGTTTTCTTCATTAAAAATGAAAATCATCTCAAACCTAACATGTTTTTTAGTTTCATTTCATTATATGTTAGTGGTCACTTCACGTAAGGTAAAAAGGGGTAAACCTCAACAATTTGTAATTTTCACACTCCAAGATTGCAATACGTAAAGACTTCATAGATGATATGTTAAATTGTTTAATACCATGCCTCAGCTTTATAATTCATGACTTGTTGAAAGCATCAATTTTCGTTTACATTTATTTACAATGTATCCGTGTATTTTATTCAAGCTGGCGTGGATTTCAATCTCAACACCATCATTCTTATTTCAAGCGTCACCCGGGCAGAGGTGAGTATTCATTAACCTTTGGTTCAAGATAGGGGTGTGGAATTTGGCCACTATACTCCTATTTGACCATTATTATTATCTTTCAGTCTCTACTCTTCGCTTGATTGCCACTTGATTTGAGATCTAAAAAATGAGTGGGATTCTTATTTTAGTGTCATGGCTATTGTTTGAAAAAATGTGACATATACATTTTACCGAGGTCTCCTATTTGAAAATCTAGGGCTAGTAACATACTCTTCACATGTTCAAGTAAGGATACATGTTACCAATGGCCTCTGCAACATTCATGTGATGATGAAAAAAGTGCTAGAACCACATCTTGACTCAACTCAAGGCTACAACCGTAAAAAATAGTCCAAAAGTTAAAACTCCTGAAAGTGTAGACTGTGTAATCTAAACCCGGGTTATGAATTTCCCTCTAGTCATCATGTATGACTGATTATATCAATATGGTGGTCCCTCTTATACATCTTAATCGTAGAATTCTTCCTTCTTAACCTCATTATCCTTAGGCTCTAACTACTCAATCCGTTGTGAGTGAAGACTCTATTTGCTTGTGGCACCGATTTTGGTATTACCTCGCTGTGACAGTTGATGGAGTTCAAGCACTCTGTACAAAAATTGGTTTCTAGCATCCATATATTGGATATGACTAAAATATCAACTAACTCCCTCATTGGAAGAGAATATGCCATTAATCTCTAGCATCTAATACATTAACAATTTGACTTCGATGAAAATGTTATACACTGTAAAGAATGCAAGCATCCTAACTGCCTATCTTTTCCATTCATGGGATCACATTTCTTATGGAAATGTTAAACACCAAAGAATGAAAACATCATTAACCATCCATCTTTCCCATTCAAAGGATCACATTTCTATGAAATATATGCATAATGTCACATATAGATCATATTTCTTGGAATTTTTAAAATATATACATAATGTCATTGCAACTTGATTTGAACTTGAGATATTTAACCTTGCATATTTTATGGCTATAGAATGATGTTCTAGCTTGCTGCTGCACGAGTTAAAATTATAGATAGAGAATTTTGAAAGGAAACTAGAATTAAAGAAATTTCATTCCATGTGGTGAGTTAATGTGCACAACACACGTAATCACTATACATGGGAGCACTCCATTGAACACGAAACCTATATATTTTGTCAAACGCCTAGTTCCCGTTTAACTACATACATTGTCCCGTGTGGAATATGCCTTAAAAACTTTGTGAGCTCTCCGTATTTGCCAACACTCGTGTGCTTATGATTTCATGGCCGACACAATTCTGTTGCTTTCTTACGTTGTGTGGCTGAAGTTCTACATTCTACAAATTAATATGCCAACCATATCATAGTCAAATTAAATCAGCTAAAGAAGCCTTCGATGATGTATTGAATTTGTGAGAAGAGAATTATTCAAAGGAATTCCATAAAACGCTTCCACATATGCCTACTCCATTTTTTGCGAGTTCATAGATGGTGAGATCATGGGTTACATGATTGCAACCTCCATACTGTCCTTCATTTGATAACTAGTTTAAATGTCAACCTATAAATTTCGTTTATCCTAGTCAATGGGAACAGCATTTAAGGATGCTTCATAGATGAGATAATAAGGATATATTTGACTCAATATTTCAGCCATAAGCTTATCAACTTCAAAGAAATTAATCTCGCTAATCTGATTTCATATTTTGATTGGTGGGGGTAGTGCATTACCAACAAAATTTAGTGCAAAAGATGACAAATGTCTCAGGGTTAGATAATAAGCGATTTGCTGTTTGTGGTGATTTTTTTGTTGCTCCAAATGTTGAAGGTGCCATATTGAGTGGCCTTGTCAGCAGCTCAAAACTTTCACAAGCAATAATAATTTCTATAGCTCTCTAATCACGTCAAAGATTTGTCGAACTTAGGACATGTCCAAACAATAGTTTTCCTTCAAGGGTTATAAGAAATTAAAGCTCATGTATCCTCTAGTTTAAATGTCAACCTATAAATTTCGAAGTATCCTAGCTCAATGGAACAAAACATTTAAGGATGCTTCATAGATGTAGGATAATAAGGATATATTTGACTCAATATTTCAGCCATAAGCTATCAACTTCAAAGAAATTAATCAAATCTGATTTCATATTTTGATTAGTATGTGGGTAGTGCATTACCAACAACATTCAAAGGCAAAGATGACAAATGTCCGTGGTTAGATAACAAGTGATTTGTCGTTTGTGGTGATTTTGTTGCTCCAAATGTTGAAGGTGCTATATTGAGTGGCCTTGTCATAGCCTTCAAAACTTTCACAAGTACACAATTCTTATAGTTCTAATCACGTCAAAGATTTGTTGAACTTAGACACGTCCAAACAATAGTTTTCCTTCGCTATTATAAGAAATTAAAATTATAGATGGTGAGACTCAGGGGTTACATGATTGCAACCTCCCATCCTCTTCATTGATAACTAGTTTAAATGTCAACCTATAAATTTCTATTTATCCTAGTCATCGTGGAACAAACATTTAAGGATGCTTCATAGATTGTAGATATATTTGACTCAATATTTCAGCCATGTTTATCAACTTCAAAGAAATTAATCTCGCTAATCCGATTTTATATTTTGATTGCAAAAAATAGTGCATTACCAACAACATTCAAGGTAAAATATGACAAATGTCCGTGGTTAGATAACAAGCTGACCGTCGTTTGTGGTGATTTTTGTGTTGATCCAAATGTTGAAGGTGCCATATTGAGGGTCGGAGTCATGTTCTCTTCAAAACTTTCACAAGTACACAATTTCTTAGCCTCTAATCACGTCAAAGATTTGCTGAACTTAGGACACGTCCAAACAATAGCCTTCTAATGTTATAAGAAAGTAAAGCTCATAGATGGTGAGATCGTGGGTTACATGATTTCAACCTCCATCCTCGTCTATTTGATAACTAGTTTAAATGTCAACCTATAAATTTCGTTTATCCTAGTCATCATGAAAAAACATTTAAGGATGCTTCTGTAGATGTAGGATAATAAGGATATATTTGACTCAATATTTCAGCCATGTTTATCAACTTCAAAATATTAAATTAACGGCTAGTCTCATTTCATTTGGATTGCAATGGGTAGTGCATTACCAACAACATTCAATGCAAAAGATGACAAATGTCCGTGGTTAGATAACAAGCGATTTTGTCGTTTGTGTGATTTTTGTTGTCTTTTTAAATGTTGAAGGTGCTATAATGAGTGGCCTTGTTGCAGCTTCAAAACTGCACAAGTACACAATTCTCTATAGCTCCTTAATCATGTCAAAGATTTGTCAACTTTTAGGACACGTCTGTAAACAATGTTTCTTCCTTTCTCACAAGTATAAGAAAAAGTAAATTATTTCAAGAGCATCATATGAAATTTCAAACAAGATGTATTCTAATGTTGGAATCTCAAGGTGTTGTCACATCCAAACTATTTATGTGAATTAGCATTTGATCTCAATAAGGAGCATTTTGTTTGTAGGCAATGGGTTATTGTAGCAACAACTCCATATTAAAGTCATTATACACCATCCAAGATCGTTAATATGGTTCTCTTTTTTTCCATCTATACATTTTAAGTAATAGAAGTGTGTCAAAGCCTTTGTTCACTTACCATGAAGAGCTCAAAAGAATGACAATGTATCATTGATCGAAAAAAGAAATAAGTTGTAGCCCTTGCAACTTGTTACATGAAAATGATTCTCTATATGTTATTCTTTTAGTTTTTTCATATTATTTCTCTTCCAAAGATTATTAGAAAGAACATGTTGCCCTAATGGTACTGACATAGTGTTATATTTTAAGTTACTGGCATAGGATCTAGTTATGATAAAATGCTACACTAATTACCGCAAGTAGAAAGGGATAATAGAATAAATTAGCATTAAAAAATACTAAGTGACTAGAAATCCACCTTGAATTCACTTGATTTTTGCTTGACTTTTGAGTATACTCAAATAACCTTTTCATAGAGAAGTCATGTGCTCAAGTGTGGTTCCAAGTGCATGCACAACCAACAGAAAAATTACCTTTCCCTAATTCACAGTTATCCGCCAAAAATTGAGTTGTAGGGTCTCTAATAGAGTTAGGTCACTAATAGAGTCAAAAATATCTACCGAAAAACGCTAAAATAGCTTTCGCTACATGTCATATGGCATGATTTTTCACCCGTGATATTCATTTCAATGGATATTTTTTGGACTGTTGCAACAGGGTACATTTTCCTTTTAAATTTGATGGATTAACATATTGGTGCACACAAGGAGAGAGGAATATCACTAAGATGGATGGTATGCATTCTCGCATGCATACACTGAATCGAAGGGTACACCTCCCTAATTCTATTCTTTGGTCGCATGCACAGTAGGAATTTTGGGACTTAATGTGCAGGTTTCAAGGAGGAATAGCTTTTTAAAAATAAGAAAAAATCATTGCAACGAGGATGAATTCTAGGAGTTTTGATCTTCACACAGGCATTCAAAATCTAAAAGACTTGTAAATGCCCGAAAATCTGGAATGAGTAAAGCTTGGGCACTTGGTCATCTTCTTCATGTATTTTCCATTGAGCAGAAATGCTTACACTTTACTTTTTCAGCCTAGTCAAGTTAATTTTGTGACATGGTGTGGGCTCTTGTCCCCCCGGGTTTCACTAAGAATATTATGAATTTTTCCTAGTGGTCCTTGACCACAAAGATTGGTAAGGTAAGAACTTTCTTCTCTTATTAGGTTTAAACAATAAGAGTAGGGTTGTGTCTAGGCATATGTTGTAGGGTTCAAAAATAGTGTTAATGTAGTGAGATTCATCTAACATATATACCTCACTGAATTCTCTATCTCTTATTTGGATCACATTCAATGGAAAACACCTATTGTTGATCCTTCCCAAATATTATTAATATTTTCCTTGTTTATTTTACTTGTTACATAGTTCATTCTCGCTGATCTATTTGTAGATCATAGGCAAAATGTGATATAGATACCCCTTTTTGTTGGGAACAAAACCAAAAGTGAGAGGATTTCAAGAGGTGACATTATTTTTCTATGAAACATGCACCCAAGGCTCATTTTAGGTGTCAAAACATTCCATGAAAATATTTGTGCACAATATCTCCAATGATCTAAGGAAGTGTACCACATAAGCATCAAGACAAGGTCTAGAAATTCCCATAAGAAATCTATCTTGAGTGTGAATATCCATCATGGCACAACCAAGGGTTATTAACATATCATACACCTACATCAGATGAAGAGCCCCCAAGCATGATTTATACACTTTTTCCTTGCACCTAGAAAATGATAGGCTAGAGTTTTAGATCTTCAACCCACCTTCTCCTTTTATTTTTATTCATTCTTTCTAAAAGAAAAAAACACTTTATGGGAAATCCACACTAAATTGCCTTTTTAAGGAGGGCCTTATCATACTCCGTGATGGTCACAATACACACCAATATGTGGTGTTGTATTCATGTACTTGTAGTATTCTTGTACTAATAGGTACAAAAGTATCTTTGTCTTAATAAAATATACCATGGGGCTCTATTAAAACAATTAAATTAAAAACAGAGAACAATGTCATTAAAGAAAGGAGGGTCTCATAACTCATCCTCACTCCTTGCCTTTTCTTCTCTATATAACTCTTCAAATTGTAACTTTTGTTGTTCCACCTTGATAAGACACTAGTTTGAGTACATGAGGTTGTGGTTGGATTTTTGAACAAGAAGCTTTCAAAGGGAAGAGGGTCTAGACTTGTGATTGAACACCTTATATGGTGCAAACATATTCATAAATATTGATCAGTCTGATTTTTTCATCATCATATAGATCAATTTATATGTTATTTTATACACATGCACATAGTCAATCTTCCTAAAAAATGGCTGATCTTTGTATGCCTTAGACCATTAAATGCCACAAATCATAGTAAGATGTGCTTGGAGTGTGGATTGAGTAATCACATTGTGGGAATACTAATATGATCTCTTATGTATATCACAAGAAGAAATGTGAATTGTAGAATCTATGTGAGGTCATAAGAGAGGTATCATGTCATTATGTTAAGGATATAACATAAAGGGTGTAAAAATGTTAATGAAAAAATAGATACCTACAATATAGTGAGAGTTGTGGGTTTTTTCAATTGGGAAAAATGCAATGGGTTAGTATTGGTAGGGGGTTAAATAAAGTGATTTTTAGAGGTATTTTCCAATATGTAGTCAAATTAAGGGTATTGTTTAGTATGCCATGAACGCACGTGCTATGCCATAGGTTAATTGAGTGACACCCCTATGATAAGAAGCAACCATATACTTGCCCCAGATCATACATTAGATGGCTTTCTCCATCATAATAGCTGGCCAAAGATGGACCATGGAGCCCAAAGAAAACTTCTGTTCTCAGAGCAATACATTGCAAGGACATGGTAAGAGTATAAAAATATAGTGATGAACAATCAATAAGTGCAACAAAAAGTTCTTACCATGTGATGAATCAAGATGGTGACAAGATCCATGGAAAATCCTCCATAGTGGTATGGCATATCAATCAAGAGGAGGAATCATGATGCTGTATGAAAATCCTCCTTCTCATGCTTGGAAATGCAAGTCAATGAGAACATACCACAATACCCAATGACTCCATCCACCATTCTACCAATATCACCTCTATGCCCATCAAGTAATCTATGGCGATCCCGGGAACACTCCATCAATAAGCTCATGCTCCAAAGTGACAAATATGAGTTGGCCTATGCAAGTAGGCTCTTGCCAACTCCTGAATACATCCTGGACATGTTCAATGTCAAATACCCTCCTCATAATGTTTCCATCTCCTCTCATTGCAACACCATGCAAGCTGAGAGCAACTCCGCCTTGCTCTCTCTCACCTCCAAAGCAACAAATGTCCTTGCTACCCCATCATACCTCCATCATATAATCCATGTGGTGAAAACATAATGATCTCATCATCATAATGTATCCACACTCCTTGCTGCCCCATAATGTAAGCATCCTCGCCAAGTTCTCTCCTCCCACACACCCTTGGAAAAAGGATATGTCTCATGGTGGCCAAACTCTCAAGAGTAGCCAACGCAACTTGGCCTCTTGCCGCCCAAGATCATGTATTTCCAAGTAGCTCTCCAGCTCCTCGCTCTCTATCCACATCATCTTATCCACCAATGGATGCCTCCTCTGAGCCCTCCATCTCAATACCTCCAAAGGAGACTACCATCCTCCATACGTGCTCCCATTGCATTTCATGGAGTGTCAAATGTTTCCTCTGAGACCTCTTAGAAAATATCTCATATCCATCCTCATCTTGAAGCCCTCAAGATCCCATTGTGATAAAGGCAAGGCCTCCTAACTGCTATAGTTGATTAGCGCTATAACCCTCCTCCAAGAGTGTTTTGGCTATCACATGTATCAACTCCTGTGATGAACATTTGATTCTACATGAATTGCTTGGAGCCAAGTTTACTCCATCTCCCAAGAATTCACACTCCTCTCTCAAGGGCCGAGTGCATCTCAACAAGGGTCTAAGAGCATGATGGTTCATGAACTATCTGGGGTTACATAACACAAGGCAAGATTGCCGCTCTACCTTGGGGCAATAATGTCCGATCCCGGGCCATATGAAAACAAACCTCCAAAGTCTTCCATAAAATTTTCTCTCAAATTTTAAGTCATGGAAATTTATGCATATCTTTATGAGCCTTTGGAACATCTTTTATGGCTACAAGAGTCCTCTCCAATGTGTTGGCTGATCCAACTAATGTAGAAGGTTGCTTCCCAAGGCTGAAGGCTGTACATGACTCCTCCCATGGTGGTGTGGGTTTCATCTTTCCACTGGGGCTGGCCCTAATCTTGCCTTTGAGTGAACGAAAAATAAGTCACCCTAGGTGGTAATAAGGACTGAACCACCAGCATCGGGCTTCACTCCAACAGTGCGCTGTAACTTCAGTTGCCTCCTCCTACCATTTACAAGTAGGAAGAATGCCTCCAAGCCTTCCTACCAAGATCTTGTTGTAGTTGACCATCAAATTAACAATAGGAATCTATTTCCTTTTTCTCTCCTTTGTCGCAAGGTCTTCTTTCTTCTTAGTTGAATAAAATGAGGAAAATCTAGGTCTCTTTGAAAGCCCTAGGCTGGCACTTGTATTTTTCCAAATACCCACTAATTTCAGTGTCAAGTGGTCTCCTTACTTACTTTCATAAGAACAAGAAGTACGATCATTTCTCGCTCTTGAAACCCTCTAGAGGTCTCACCGCAATTTTCTCCTCCTTGGAAACCCTTGGAGTTTCACTCGCAATTCTCTTTATTCTAGATCAAAAAATGGATGATATTAATCTCATCCCATTATTTTTTTCTCCTCTTTTTCATGGATTTGAAATTCATAGGTCAGAAATGAGATGACTTCCGATACCACCGTAATGTTCCAACTGAACTCAAGAATGAATAAGCTGTATGTTCTGGGCCTTGTTATGATGAATAAGCTTAAAATATATATAAAACACATATACATCATTTTTAGCTAAGGAAGAAGAACTTTCACTTTGTTTCTCACCGTAAAGTGGGGGAAAATGGGTTTTATGGCCTTAAAAGGTTAAATAGCAAATATGGGGGGGAAATGATTGGATATGATATTGTAGGTCATGAGGGACCTATGCTCCAAATTTGCTCAGGTCTAATGTTTCTAGCTATGTTAAACAACTCCTCCCTTCCCCACGAAGGAAAACATCGATTTCATGACTTTGCTAAACATAACTTCACATGTGAGCGTAATTTTCATGAGGATTCTATAGAAAATGATGGAATAATTCTGATCAGAATTTTATATTAGTAATACAACAAAGAAATGGAGGTTTAATCACTTATACAAGAAACAAGACACCCAACAAGGTTTCCAAGCAAAATGCATGTATAGCAAAGATCAGAGAGGCAAATGCTAAATTAATCGTTAACACTATATTAAAAATAACTGAATATACAGAGAAATGCCTAATGATGACAGAATGGCCTTAGGCCTTCTTATTGGAGCTCCCTGAGGGGCCAAGAACCTCCTCCTCAAAGATTAGCATACAATCAAAGGATGCATTTACCGTCATTGCCTCCCGTGATAAAAGACACGCTTTATTGAAGGAGGATTGCATTAGATGAATTTGGATGAATGGCCTTAATCCAAATGCAAAAATGAAGCCTAATCCTTCCCTCTCAACATCCCTTAAGCAAGCCGATCTAAGGAGAGGATGGAATTCGCACAGAATCTCCGTTGCACTAACAAAGGCAACAACTCCGCTAAACAATCACATGCAAGTGGTCTCAAGACCAGCATGAATACATGAATGATTCTCCTTTGAGATGTTATGGTTTCCTTTTATCTTTGGTGAGCCTCCTCACCTCAAATCTACACAAAGTTGAGGCATCATGAAGTCTCTCTTCAAAATCAAGGCTGCAATCTCTAGATACCTTCCTTCCATTGGTGATAACGCTTTGACTTCATCAATGGAACCTAACCAGTCTCTACAATTCCTCTATTCACACCAAGGGATTCTTTCAATCTGTCTCCTATATGTGTGTCTAGGTTGATCCTCGTTCACATTGAGCTAGTTTACTTGAGTATTTCTTCCTCCTTAAGAATGGTTGTTGACTTAGTCAAACATGACTATGTCTCCATCTAAAATGTCCTCATGCTCACACTTGGAAGTGTAAATCCAGCTCCTAAGGTGATATATTCCCTTACTAAGGTGGAATTTATTCATATTTTATCGTTCATGGGCCTCCTTACTCCATTTATTCCTCTCCTAGGTAAAAGTAGCAAAATCTAATATTCCCAATTTGCTTATGTGCAAATTTTGGAATATTACACTAAGAACCTCCTTTATAACTCCTACTAGAGGGCCTTTTCCTTGTAAAGGGCTCGACCAACCCTTGCCGAAGGAGGCTACAACATCAAGGCATTAAGGTTGTAAACTTATTTTCTCTATCATTAATATATGACTAGTTTTTTGTTCCAATTTGTGTTCAATCATATGCAAATGCTCGATTCTCCTCACCAATCGAATAGTTGTAAATGAAAGTAGTTTACATGTTTTCATTGTTCATTTAATATTTGTGCGTATACATGGAAATTTATCACCGAAGGAATGCGACATGTGAATACAAAGATCGGAGGATTGATGCTACAGTTTCGACAAGAGCATTGGACCAAGGTAGGTTATCTATCCCTAACCTCGCTTTTTCATTTATAAGCTAGGAATCCAAAAATTCCATCATGTTGCCTTGTTGCTAGATCCACCCTAGGGCTGTATGGATTTCCGTCTCTATCCCAAGCAGAGAATTTTCCGTTCAACACTCATCTAAGTTTGTGGGATTGAACATGAGAATAGTGTGTCGAAGGTAACTGTGTTAAAACCCCCTGTAACATAATTTAAATTTTCTCTGAGAATACAAATTAAACCCAAAATAAGAGTTCTTCTCCTAAATTCACGAGTATAATCTTGACACTTTTCCTTTCAATTGTCTAAAATGTTTCCAATCCATAATGGTCATTTGCATGTAAGATAGAAGATGAAATTTCCTTTAATGCATAAAGAATAAAAATTAACCAAGACATTGAGATCTTACCATGTCTTTCGAGTCCTTGCTTCCCATCATGATGAAGTGTAGATCCCTCCATCCCCAAGGGAAGAATTGAATATTTATGCTCATCTTCATGAAGGTTCCGAATTTCAGAATAATACACCTCCACCGACGAATCCAATTATCAAGCTCCTCTCGCATTTACCTCGCCATTATACATTGGAAGATCAAATTTGACATCAAGTTTAGTGTGGATTTTTTCCCTTAGTGGTATTCCTTTAGTGGAATATGATGTTGATGGTAGTGATGAGGACGATGATGAAGATGGTGGAGATGGAGAGGCTTTCCTCCACTCCCTTGAATTCCTCTCTCATCCTTCGTGTCCCTCTATTCAAATAATTGGATCCCAATCCTTTCATTCAGCCTCATAGAAATCCTTCTTGTATGCCTTTTCTTCCTCAGTGCACTTAGTCTCTCCAACACTTGACATGATGTATTGCGTGGATTCAAGCTCAACTTCTAGTGCAACTTGTACCTTTTCAATCTCAAATTTCCGTGCACCCCCAGACTCTTCAATCTTAGCTAGAGAAAACTGTGTGTTTCAAGTGCGCCTATGGGTGAAACTTTGGGTGGAGATGATGCCCTTGTGTTCTTCCTTCTTTTCCGGGTCCTAGTCTCAAGACTTGCAACCAATATTTTCCCTTCACCTCTCGCAATTTCAATCTGGTAAGCATCACAAATTTGCAACCATTAAAACCCTACTTCGTCCAAAACTCGCCAGAAACTATCAAGAGAATAACCTTGCAACCTTTTCTTTGATACCAACTTGATTCAATTTGAATGCTAGTTTTGCCGTGATAATTTAATCTTCAAAAATTAAAAACAATTTTTCAATCCCTTTCGTTTCCATATGCATAGGTTTCCTGGTGTCAGGGGAGTTAAACATGTAATGAGGCCGAGTTTTATGTTAATTTATGAGCATAAAAAACATAAAACATAATGTTTAACAACAAAAACTAAATGTACATTAAACCATCACAAAGATCCATTAACACAATGTTTTTATGAAGGAGTTCACTCCTCCCTGGCTACATCTCACCGGTCCAAATTCCATGGTTTGGCCTCTCAGATAGCTCAAATGTGAAAAAGTGATTTTTACATTCATATACTACTTTTGAAACCTACTCCAATGTTTTCAGAATGTCCAAATCATTCAGAAATGACTCTTCTCGCTCCCAATTTGGTGTAATTTTTCAAAGTTATGGCCAAAATATTTGGCCTAGAAGTCTCCACTAAATTTGGAGATGACTCTATTTAAGGCCACTAAAATTGGGGGAAATTTGAATTTGGTGGTCTGCCGAATATGCCTCCATTTTAAACTGCAATTTAATTAATTTTTAAACTGTTTAAATGTGGATAATCACGGATTAAATGCACTCAAGCAATGTTTCATAACAAACTACGCATTAGCATTTTTTATTATGCTAAAAATTTTATTAAAGGCAATTAATCCCATATTAAAACTTAACTCCACACATAAAAAATATACTCTACCTTTGGTCGTAGTGTATTAGTCCCATGGTGAAGTCATGTGTTGGCCCATGGAGGCTAGCCCCCCTATTCTCGCTAGTTCAAACTCTTTGGTGGGCCAAAATTTTTGAACCATATATATTAAGACATAAGAAGTAGTATGATGGTAATCAAATGGGCCGGTGGGGAGGTCGGCGGGTCGAGCCCCAACCTCCGCCCTTCCGTCGGTATTGATTTTTCTCCACCATATTGTTAGTGTCATTCTTTAAATCCTATCACCAAAGGATCAAATGAGCTCTATCATGTCCTGTTAGGAGTCTCATATTTAAATTTTTGTCATTTCATTAGGTCTCATAAGCAAAATTTGGTCAATCGGGTATTAGGTTTAGGACTATTTTCCATTCCTTCCAAAAAATTTAAATTGTTGGTCCATATCATCACTCATCCGAGTGTATCATCATTCCGGTGATATTGGCATCATCATTTCAGTCATCATCACCATGATTTGGCTTAGTTCAAGATCTCTGCATTAGGTCATTAGGGTTTCAAGTTCACCAAAACTCTTATTCTATGCTATAAAACTTACAATTGGAGGAGTGGTAATAGGCAACTTTCTTCAATAATTTTTTATTTCAAAAATGTAATTTTATGTTTCTATATGTAATGGGCACTTCATGTTCCTAAAAGTTGTAGTTCAAAGTTCCAAAGAAATTTAATAAACAAAGAAGCATCTTCACCACAAAAATATGACAATGAATGAACTCATCATGAGGGAAATAGAACAAGATAAGGAGTATTGGCTAAATAGATACAATAAGAATTTGGAAAAATCTCCAAAGAGATCCACAGGACCAATAAACTTCAGAGAGACACATGGCTTCCCGCTAGCAACCGAGAATCGATTGCAAAAATCAAATTGGGAAATTAAAAAGAAAACCGTGCAAGAAGTCCAAGACAAGAAAAAGGGAGTCAAGAAAAAGGGCTAAAGGAGTGAAATTGGCGGCTAAAAAAATCCTTAGATTTCTATCCTATATTCATAAGCTAGCCAAGGAATGAAAATTTTGGAGCATTTTGAAATTTTTGAAATTTTGCAAAAATTGGTGCACGTAAGGTTACAAGCAGAGGTCCACCCTTCTCCCAAGGCATCCAAACCAACTTTTTCTACACGTATGGGTGTATCTTAATTATTAGATGCCAAATATGAACTTGGCTTTAATGAAAACTCTAGTTCTTGATGAAAAAACTCAAAAACCTCACCTTTTTCATAGTTCTACCATAATTTTTGCAGGCGCGACACTTTTGAGTAAGGTTTTTGGCAATTGAGAGTTTGGAGGTCACAGTGATTTTTTTCAGTTTGATATCTCATTGAAATTATACACGTGGGTTTACTTGAACTATGTTCTATAAATTCAAATGGACTCCTAGTGTTGGCCAAAAATTTCCAACCTCCTCATCTGCGCGACGCTTCGCTAAAAATGTTGATTTTTCTCGTTGGATGGTAACTCCATCTACCTCTATGCCACGAACCATCTCAGTGCGCTTGTTTGAGAAATAATCAAGAAAATATGGTGGAAAATTTGAGATTTTATGATCTATTAAGCATTTTAGGCTTTAGTTGGTTTTGCCTCTCTTTATGAGGAAATTTGTAATTAATGAGTGAGATATGCTCTCCTAAACTTCGTCTAAATTGTGGAAATTGTTTCAACTATCCTAGTCTTTGGGTGATGACTAATCAAAATGTAATACTTATGATGGGATTTTGAATATAATTTTGACCCCTAAGAGAGAGGAGATGATGTTATGGTCTATATCTATCATTTTTAGAGCCATTTTGAAAGGTTGATGTCGTGGAATTTAACTTTGGAACACTAGTGTACTTTGTGAATTTGCGTGAACTAGACTAAATTTGTGTATATTGTGGTCTGATTCATAAAGTGTATGTGTTTTAGCAATGCTTCTTCTTTTGTGATCATATTTTTGAATGTATTGTACCTTCCATTTCCATTTTCATGTCTTATGTGATTGATTTCTAAGTTTGATAAGTAGAATTCATTGATTCAATGCTCTATTTTGGAAAGTAGCTTTCACATTTATGGTTGATTTTCTTTCCATATAAATGAATCGATGACACTCATTCTTGTTTTGAAACCTTATATATCTATTTCATACACTCAAAATAATTCTAAAGTGCTAAATTTTGTGTTCCTTAATCTCTACAAATATGATTTTCGCAGCCTCGAACTAGTTTTTCCTAGACCTAATTCACCATCCAACACAAAACCCAAAATCAAATCAACTAAAACCCCGATCTATACATACCTAGAAAAACTCGCAAAGTATTGTGCCTCATGAATCATTCAAGAAGAGATCCCTTTAATCTTTGTATTAAGTATGAGGGGTTTCTGCAGTGCATTATATTAGATATCATTTTTGTGATTCAACTGTGTTAAGTAAGTCATTCATCTATGACCATTTCCATGAAAGGTATTTGTAACTGGCTAATTTCTCATTATTTTGAATAGTCCACTTAACACTCATTGCATCAGGTGATGCTCACAGGAGTGAATAAGTGGGATTGAAACTAGTGAAATGAATCACATAGCATCAATCATCACTTCTAGGGCTTGCACCCGGTAACAAGACTTCCCAAGGGGTCACCCATCCTTGAACTTCTCTAGCTCAAGCGTGCTTAACTGTGGAGATTTCCCCAAAATAAATCCCACTTAGATTCCTACCCCATTTGCAAAACCTTAGAAAGTATTGTGCCTCATGAATCATTCAAGATGAGATCCCTTTACTCTTTATATTAAGTATGAGGGGTTTCCGCAATGCATTATATTAGATATCATTTTTTGGATTCAATTGTGTTAAGTAATTCATTCATCTATAACTATTTCAATGAGAGGTAGTTGCAAATGAATAATTTCTCATGATTTTGAATAGTACACTTAACACTCATTGCAGCAGGTGATGCTCATAGGAGTGAAGAAGTAGGATTGAAACTAGTGAAATGAATCACATAGCATCCATCATCACTTGTGGGGCTTGCACCTGGTAACCATGACTTCCCAGGAGGTCACCCATCCTAGAACTCCTCTGGCTCAAGTGCGCTTAACTATGGATTTTTCCCCAGAATCAATCCCACTTAGCTTGCTACCCCATTTGAAAAACCTTAGCAAGTATTGTGCCTCATGAACCATTCAATAAGAGTTCCCTTTACTCTTTGTATTAAGTATGAGGGGTTTTTGCAGTGCATTATATTAGATATCATTTTTGGGATTCAACTGCGTTAAGTAAGTCATTCATCTATGACCATTTCCATGAGAGGTAGTTGTAACTAACTAATTTCTCATGATTTTGAATAGTCCACTTAACACTCATTGCATCAGGAGATGCTCACAAGAGTGAAGAAGTGGGATTGAAACTAGTGAAATGAATCACATAACATCAATCATCACTTCCGAGGCTTGCACTCGGTAACCAGGACTTTCCAGGAAGTCACCCATCCTGGAACTCCTTTGGCTCAAGCGTGCTTAACTTTGGAGTTTTCCCCATAATAATCCCACTTAGCTTGCTACCCCATTTGCAAAACCTTTGCAAGTATTATGCCTCATGAACCATTCAAGAAGATATCCCTTTACTCTTTGTATTAAGTATGAGGGGTTTCCACAGTGCATTATATTAGATGTCATTTTTGGGATTCAACTGTGTTAAGTAAGTCATTCATCTATGACCATTTCCATGAGACGTAGTCGTAACTGACTAATTTCTTGTGATTTTGAATAGTCCACTTAACACTCATTGCATTGGGTGATGCTCACAGGAGTGAAGAAGTGGGATTGAAACTGGTGAAATGAATCACATAGCATCAATCATCACTTGTGGGGCTTGCACCCGGTAACCAGGACTTCCCAGGAGGTCACCCATCCTGGAAGTCCTCTGGATAAAGTGTGCTTAATTGTGGAGTTTTCCCCACAATCAATCCCACTTAGCTTTCTACCCCATTTGCAAAACCTTAGCAAGTATTGTGCCTCATGAACCATTCAAGAAGAGCTCCATTTACTCCTTGTATTAAGTATGAGGGTTTTCCGCAATGCATTATATTAGATATCATTTTTGGGATTCAACTGCATTAAGTAAGTCATTCATCTATGACCATTTCCATGAGAGGTAGTTGTAAGTTACTAATTTATCATGATTTTTAATAGTCCACCTAACACTTAATGCAGTTGAATCCAAAAAATGATATCTAAGAAATGTGTGTCTAATTTAATTTTCCCTTAATTAAATTGGACAATAAAATGTAATCTTATCTCATAATCACTTGTAATAGTTAAATGAGAGTGATAAAATGAGTTAGCTCATGAATTTTTTGTTGAGGGTGGTTGGTGAGGCAAGCAAAGTGATTCTATTAGCTATGGAGTTCAAGTTGCAGTTAGTGCATTAGTTTAATGCATGAGAAATCAGTTAACTCAATTTATTGAGTTAAAATCAGTTGAAATCGTTGTAACTGTTTGTTGCACTAGTGAAATTTCAAGTGAATTAAATAAGATTTAATTCACATGTAGTGATTTGCCATGCAACTGATGATTTATTATTAATAGTTGCATGCATGTCAGTTCCAGTGGAGACCCAGTTGAGACAAAGGTTAAAGGGATGTTAACTATCAGTTGTATCATTAGTAGGCTGCCCGCATTAAGTAAGAAAACAATAGGATTTCCCATGATAATTTTCATAGTTTTGGAAGGATTAATTTCCTAAAGAATATGGATTTCATTCCACATGAATTACGCAAGCAAGGCAGGCTGATAAAAGGCTGAAAATTGGCTAAGTGTTGGTCGATTTTGTCCAGATCAGTGTGAGACAGTTGTGAGAGTGCAGGAGACTCTTGTGAGAAGAGTGCATTATAATTGTTTCAAGATTCCTTGGTGAATATGCAATAGAAGAGAGAGGGGTTTTTAGCAGCAAGATTTCCCCAAGAAAATATCTGTGTTGTGGTTTGATTTGCTTCTTTCTTTACTTGTTGTGATTGTGTTTATTTTCCGCAATTGATTTGTAGAAGGATTCAATATCTTGCTTTAGTACATTGCTTGATCAGATTGAATCCATTGATATGCATATTGTTTGTATAATTTATACATGGTATCAGAGCATAGGAAATCACTATAGTGGAGAAGAAATTGTTTTTTTGTTGAATAGGATTCTGTAATATTCCAAAATTTTAGCCTCCGAGATAAATGGAATATTAGAGTTGTTTTATCACTAAGAGGATGAATAATTGGGTAGGGAGGCCCATTAACCTCTTTAGAAGGATCAATAACACCCTAATGTGAAAAGGGGTAAGAATAAGCAGCTAATTTGAGCACCCTTAGGTGTGAACAGAGATGGGGACATGTTGATTCAGTCAACTTTGACCAAGTAAACTAAGCTGTCTAGATACATTGAATCTCCTTTGGACAACGCAGTTTTGGTGGAGGGCAATTTGCATGAGCTTGATGGTACATGTGGATGGGACCCAGTGAGGAGAGGTTCACTTGCTATATAGGAAGAGGATGGAGGCCTTTTTTATTCATTCTTTTGTATTTCGATTTATTTATCTTGTCTATTTAGACTTGGCTTCCCCTTGTTGTTTAGCAAGGCAACATTGGGTGTTCCCGGATGGGAATCCCGCCTCTTCCCTTGAGAGGCCTCTTGGGAGAGCTTGTCCTGTATTGCTCCACATCTAGGCTCAAGGCCAAGCATCATTATTCAGTCCCAGCATTATTTCTGCAACAGAATATTGCTGAGTTGCAGGGTGTCACAGTGGAGGATTCTTACACCACTTCCGGGTTTGTTTCTCAGTAGAAGGTGCTCTCCTCCTCTTGAGAAATCAGCTAGGAATATTTTTGAGCAGATTTCAGATCTTGGAAATAGGCCAAAGTGGTTCTCATCTTCTACAGCGCAGTCCCGTGTAGAAGCTACATCATTTTATGCAGAGTTGCTACAGCAGGGTTAAGACCCTTGTTTTAGAGCTAGTTTCCTAGGGAAAGGGCCAACCCTTCTCTCGAAAATCTAGAGGAATGGATCCTCATCCCTATTTGGTATTATTCAACTATATTTCTGTAATTTTGTAGTAAGACTAAATTTTATGAGCTGAATATTCAGATCTTCTCTTTCTTGTACATGTGTTTCATGAAACCCTTGCCGGTTTAGCTTTATAATGCAAAAAGGAGGCCAGATCTCTGTTTTCTTGGAATATTGTTCCATGTAACTCCAAATCCATGTATTTCATTATTTTACTGTATAAACCCTCATAAAATAATGTTGTATATGCTTCAGTATTTTTCTGCATAAATCAAGTCATGGGATTTGGTTATTTTCAAGCTGTCGGGTAGCCGAGAGGTCTGTTTAACATATCAAAAGGGATTTATGTCTGATCCCCTTTTTTATGTGACAACCTAATAGCATATGCTAATGGAACCCAGAGTTATTTCACCCAGTTAAAATTAATATCTTCATAAATAATGTTTCCAGGGTCTAATTCTTGCATTTTCCCCACTTGGGAAGGTGTAGGCATTCTTATTTTGATATTGTTTCACTCATTTGAGGGATATTTGTTTCTTAACACATCATATGAGCCTATTTTCTGATCTCCAACTTTAGAATATCTTAATATATTCTCATTGTTGTAGAAAATTCCAGATTTGGAACATTACAGTGGTATCAAAGCTTCAATCTTGGCTCAGCCTGTGGAACTCGGCCGTGCAACTATCCAGAGAAGGAGAGATGAACAGAATGAAGAGCCCATTATGTGGAGTAAAAAGGGAAGATAAGCTTTAAAATATTCTTCCAAAATCTGTGCAGTGCATCAATGAAAATCTTAAGAAGATGAGAGGAGAGATGGAATCTCCTGATGAGTTTGGATCTAGAGCCAGAAATAGATTGATACATGATAGGTGTGAGCATGCATCTGCACCTTATTATGCACAATGCATTCAAATGCCTAGGGTTTCTATGAGAAAGATGAAAGAAGGAGAAATGTCGAAGGAGAGAACTCTTAGAAATTTCCTGCAAGAATATGAATCTCAAGATGAGAAGTTTAGAGATCATATTACTTTCAAAGAGTTCTGAAAGATCAAGGAGGAGAGGAGCCATCTGCATGACATGGATATATTTTCTATATCTACCTTTGATGGATCCCCAACTTGCTTAGCCAAAGCTTGGGTGGAGGAGTTGGGCGCTTACTTGCAACAGCACCCAGTTTCTGAAGAAGAAGCCATCAGAGTTGCAACGCTGCACTTTGAAGGTAAGGCTTATGCTTGGTGGATGTTTGAGTCATTTTCATTGAAAAATGTTAATACTTCTTCTTTTTCAAAGTTCACTAAAAGATTAGTTGAGATATTTGATGCTAAACATGAAACAATCAAACCACTGAAACTTTTGCATAAGTTGGGAAAACCTGCAAACTCAAACCACTTCAGAAACCTATTGGAGGAGATCATATCTTGCATGACACCTTGCTGAAGGAAAGATATTTATTTCATGGCCTTGGACAAGAGGGCATGAGGGGTCCTTTTTCAAAGGAGGATCCTCTTATTGAGTAGTTACCTCCTATTCATATTGAAGATAAAGAGAAGGATGGGGGTTACAGCGCTGTCACATCTAGAGCATATCTAGTGCTTCATGCAGAGGAAGAAGGAGAAAATTCTCCAACGAGAGGATTTCATGTGACATTCCAAGAAGTTCCCTAGGATCTCACATGTGGGAGGCAAAGTAAATTCAATGAGAAACTTGATTGTGAGATGGTATTGATGGAAGGAGAAGGTAGGGAGGAAGGACATCATCACTTAATGAAGAGCACACACCCCTATCTATTTTAGAGAGCTGGTGCAAGGAGGAAGGAGATTGGTTTGCGCTGTGAGGGTAAGGGCAAGGTTGCCCAACTATATAGACAGTCTTCTCTTGCCATGGATGTCTCACTACATGGAGGCATTCCACCGCGAAGACCATCAAACTTGGAGTTGGTAAGAGAAATCTTGCCATTTGGTTCACCACTCTTGGATTCCGCAAAGGTGAAAAATTTGAAGGAGTCTAGTGCAGCACAGAGAGTTTGGGATAAACTCAAGGAGGAGGAGGACATCCTCCCATTTTCAGCGCCACCCACTCTCACTACCTGTATTGCGCTGACAGCATGGAGGATGGCACCTTCATGGTGCAAGGGAGCTGCTCCATGGATTTGGAGAAACAAAGGGTACTTCCTTTGAGGAAGGAATCCTTCATACATTGGAATGGATGGAGGCCACTCATGCTTACTTTGGCCAGGATCAGGAGATTATTTGTGGAGGAGAGATTTTCATGGGAGGCCAACTTCCAAAGGTCACTACTTCTTTTCGAGCATTAGAAGCTGCATGATGGGCATAGCGGCAATCTAGAGGATAACTTTGGCATGAGGGATTTCAAAGGAAAGGAAAACATAAAATGTATAACTTCACATTACAGATCACCAGCGCTGTCCCTTAGGATGATTGATCCTTATTGGAGGTCTTAGCTCTTGGTAGAGTACTCTAAGGATCTTGGTGCTTGCATGATTCTTGATGATCCTGATGGAAATGACAGATATATGGTGGATGATATGGTCATCTATTCTTATGGAAGAGACTTCTTTACTAGAGCTTCTAAGCTCAAGGAGAAGCTGCTGCATGCAGCATGTGAGGACTTCTTTTCCATGCATTTTGATGCATATCTTGCCTTGGCAGAGGAGTTCATTTGGGAGGGCATTCAGCAAGACATATTTTAGCATATGGAGATATGCATAGCCTAGATGATTATGGAGAGGATTTCACAGCCACCTTCCTACTCATTGGGAGTAACAGAGCATTTTCAGTTGAGCCATTTCAACTCAAGTCTTTAAGTGCATGATGGAGAATGTACAATATCACCTTATGTTTTGTACTTCTTGTCTTTTTATGAGTAGCATATTGTACCAAGGATGATTATTCCCTCTTGCATATTGAATAATGATGTACTTGAAGCCATTTGTAGCATTGATATTGGCTATCTCATTGGTGGTTTGTGGGGAAAGCCACATGATTTTTGGTGTGCACCATTGACACCCTTTTGTACTTTCATGCTTATATCTTGTAAAATGATTATGGCAGCAAACAAGTGGCTGGAAAAGCACTTGTTTTTGTTTGATTTGATGCAAACAAGGAATGCACTGTGCTGGTTCCTTGTATGGGACCTTGATCCACTTTACAGTTGTCATATGACAATTTGCTTCTATTGGTTTCTATTTCCATGTATTGCTGATATCTCTATGTTCAGGGGAAGCTTTGATTGGAGAGTGGGATATGAGTTAAAGATGCCCATTGGGAGGATTATTCTCCCTACTTTACATGATGCATGTTTCCAGAGGAGCAATGGGCAGCCCATGATAGCCAAATTACATCTCTCTTCTTCATATGGGAGAAGCCATTTGGGGAGTTTGAGTTTTTGGAGGAGGCACTTCATGGTTTATTTGTTTGATGGGGAAGCTTGGGCCACTCTTGGAGGTCATGATACTTCATCCCAAGGTCAAAAGCAGCCCCACACTTATCATAGATGGAGAGAGAAACCACTTGGTTGGGAGGATCCAATCTCTCCATGCAGTCCCAATACATTGTATGAACAGGGGGTTGAGGATCTTTTTGAGCTAACTAGATTGGCTCATTTAATTTGGATGATAGCATGGGTGTGGGAGTCACTCATTGGGAAAAATATTCCCCATGTTCATCATTACTCCTACCTTGAGGAGGCCATTGGACAGCAGGGAGGTTTCCACTTACATCTTCCATCCTTTTATGATGTAAGCCATATGGTTTTGCATGCTTGGGAGGAGACATTGGAGGACATATTTGTAGCAGATCATGTTGAGCAGTGGTGGAGACTTTCGGATGAGGAGGCCACAAGAAGAAGAGGGGAGGATTTTTCTCTCCTTATGCAGTTGCTTGAGGACAAGCAACATTTTGGAGGGGAGGACTGTAACATTCCAAAATTTTAGCCTCTAAGCTAAATGGAATATTAGAGTTGTTTTATCACTGGGAGGATGAATAATTGGTTAGGGAGGCCCATTAACCTCTTTAGAAGGATCAATAACACCCTAATGTGAAAAGGGGTAAGAATAAGCAGCTAATTTGAGCACCCTTAGGTGTGAACAAAGATTGGGACATGTTGATTCAATCAACTTTGACCAAGTCAACTAAGTTGTCTAGATACATTGAATCTCATTTGGACATCGCAGTTTTGGTGGAGGACAACTTGTATGAGCTTGATGGCACATGTGGATGGGACCCAATGAGGAGAGGTTAAATTTCTATATAGGAAGAGGATGGAGGTATTTTTTATTCATGCTTTGGTATTTCGATCTATTGATCTTGTATGTTTAGACTTGGCTTCCCCTTGCTGTTTAGCAAGGCAGCATTGGGTGTTCCCGGACGGGATTCCCACCTCTTCCCTTGAGAGGCCTCTTGGGAGAGCTTGTCTTGTATTTATCCACACCTAGGCTCAAGGCCAAGCATCATTATTCAGTCCCAGCGTTATTTTTGTAGCAGAATATTGCTGAGTTGCAAGGTGTTGCAGTGGAGGATTCTTACACCACTTCCGGGTCTATTTCTCAGTAGAAGGTGCTTTCCTCCTCTTGAGAAATCAACTAGGAATATTTTTGAGCACATTCCAGATCTTGGAAATAGGAAAAAGTGGTTCTCATCTCCTACAACACAGTCCCTTGCAGGAACTACGTCATTTTATGCAGAGTTGCTGCAACAGGGTTAAGACCCTTGTTTTAGAGCTAGTTTCCTAGGGAAAGGGCCAACCCTTCTCCCGGAAAGCTAGAGGAAGGTATCCTCATCTATATTTGGTATTATCCAGCTATATTTCTTTAAATTTTCAGTAAGACTACATTTTCTGAGCTGAATATTCAGATCTTCTCTTTCTTGTACATGTGTTTCATAAAACCCTTGCCAGGTTAGCTTTATAATGCAATAAGGAGGCCACATCTTTGTTTTCTTGGCATATTGTTCCATGTAACTCCAAATCCATGTATTTAATTATTTTAATACAGAAACCCTCATAAAATAATTATGTATATGCTTCATTATTTTTCTGCATAACTCAAGTCATGGGATTTGGCTATTTTCAAGTTGTCGGGTATCCGGGAGATCTGTTTAACATATCAAAAGGGATTTATTTATGATCCCATTTTTTACGTGACAACCTAACAGCATATGCTAAGGGAACCCAGCATTATTTCACCCAATTAAAGTGCATATCTTCAGAAATAACATTTCCAGGGTCTAATTCTTGCATTTTCCCCACTTGGGAAGGTGTAGGCATTCTTCTTTTGCTATTGTTTCACTCATTTGAGGGATATGAATTTTTTAACACATCATATATGAGCCTATTTATTATCTCCAACTTTATAATATCTTAATATATTCTCATTGGTGTAGAAAATTCCAGATTTGGAATATTACACATTCGAATTTGCAAAAGTATTCTTTTGTGGGACAGGAAGATTAGGATCAAGATGAATTTGAATGGATTGAGAAATCAAGGGAAATTAAAATTATATTGCGTGGAAAGACATGATGGAGGTAGTTCCGGAGGAAAATAGGTTGAAAGAATTCATTGATAATGACATTCCAAAACCCGCACCAGCAGATGCCACTCTTCTTGATGCTTGTAAAAAGAAGGATTCAAAGGCAAGGAGGATTTTATTAGTGGGAGTATGAGACCACATTGTCTCAAGTCTCCATCAAAAAGTGACTCCATATGAAATTTCGAAGGCTTTGATAGATCTGTTTTAGAGTAGAAGTGATCACATAAAATTTGCACTGAAGGACAAACTCAGGAAAATCAAAACGGAGAAAGGCGACACTATTTCGAAATATTTAACCAAGTTTTTCCAATGTCAAGATGAGATTGGAAGCATCAGAATTACTGTCGTGGATGATGAATTGGTGAGCCAAGCTCTTTTAGGCCTTCCCAAGAGTTGGCATAGTTATCAGGACTCTGTCAATGGGAGGGAAAAGCTGCCAGATTGGGAATGACTTTGGTTGGATTTGGTGCAAGGATAATTTAGGCGGAATACCAAGGATGGATATTCATCTCCTTGGATGATAAGGCAAAGAAGGGGAAGGGAAATAAATTCCATTCCAAATTTGAGATCGACAAAGAACACAAGAAGTGAGACATGTCCAGAGTGAAGTGTTTTCAATGTCACGAGCATGGACATTATGCCACTAATTGTCCACAAAAGAAGAAGAACAAGAAGGATTCAGGATTTTCATCTACTAAGGTTTTGGCCTCGCAATTTGAGTTGGACTTCTTGCTCATTGCATGCGTGGTGTTAAGTGCGATGGGATCATTATGGTACTTGGATAGTGGTGCATCTTTCCACATGATGGGAGACAAAGAAATTTTCAATAGCTTGGAGGATAAGGACCTACAGATGCATATCTAAATAGGTGATGATGGGAGGTACAACGCTATCAGGATTGGTACAGTTACCTTCCAGATACAGTTAGGTAAACCTTTCTTATTAAAATATGTAATGCATGCACCAGGCTTGAAAAATAATTTAGTTTGCGTCACAATGTTGGAGGATAGAGGTTATGATGTGGTTTTAAATCAAGGGAAATATTTCCTTCAACACAAAGCCATAGGAAAAGCCAAAAATATTGGGATTCGTGTGAAGAATCTCTAAAAAATTGATGTATATGGTTGTGTAACATTGATGGGTAAGGCAGACAAAGTGGTGAGCTGAGTTGAGGGTGAGTTATGGAATAGGAGATTGGGCCATCTACACCATCGTTCCTTGAAGGTCATGCAACATATTTCTATGGGGCTTCCAAAGGGTACTCTTGTGCAGATAGACACATGCAAGGGATGTACCATGGGGAAGTATGAAAAGGCCACTTTTCACGAGAAGGAGAATCAAGCTGCAAAAATCCTTGAGAGAGTTCACTCAAACTTTGTGGACCATTCTCTACCACTTCGAAATTAAAGCACATGTATTATGTGATCATTGTTGATGATTTTTCTAGAAAGTGTTGGATCTACTTCATGTAGAAGAAAGATCAAACGTTCTCAAAATTTTGTGAGTTCAAAGCACTAGTGGAGAAAGATACAGGGAAGCATATGAAGGCTCTTAGGAGTGAAAATGGTGGTGAGTACATCTACAATGATTTGAAGAAATTCTGTAGAAAATAAGGATTTTAGAGAGATTTGATTGCGCCTCATAACCCACAACAGAATGGGGTTGCAGAAAGAAAGAACAAAACAATTGTGGGTGCGGCATGAGCAATGTTGCATGATCAGGGCCTACAGTTGCATCTATGGGTGGAGGCATGCAACACAACGGTATTTGTGCAAAACTATAGTCCTCATCAGATACTTGGCACGAGTACACCAGAGGAGGCTTTTTCTGGTAAGAAACCTGATGTTTCAAATTTCAAAATTTTTGGCTCATCTGACTATTTCCATGTAACCAAATATTCCAGGAAGAAGCTCAGACCAATAGCTGAGATTGGGATATTTTTGGGGTACATTGATACTCCCCACAACTATCGGGTATATTTTCCAAAAAATAGGATGATTGTTGTGTGACAGGATATAAAATTTGATGAGGAGAAAGACATGCGATTGTCCCTTGAGAGGGAGCTGGATTTGCATGCAGATGAGGAACTCTTGGTTCTAAAGGATGAACCTCAAGATATGGAGCAACTAGATACAAAGGATCATGGAATGGTAGAAAACACTCATGCAGATCCATCCACCAGAAATGGTAGAAGGCACACCACGGAAGTTGATAGATTGAGACTTGATGCGACAGAACATGTAGGAGCACCTACTTTACTATGCAGACAGAGACAGCCTCTAGACAGGTTTACTGGATACATGGCTCTTATGAGCAAGTGTATTGTGATAGAACCATCCTCCTTTGAGGAAGAAGTGCAGGAACGAATTTGGGTTGATGCCATGGTTGAGGAGTATGACTCCATCGTCAATAATAATGCATGGGAAGTTGTCCCAAGACCAGTCGGAAAATCAATGGTTGGATCTAGATGGATCTATAAAGTGAAGCAAATAGCAGATAGGAGTGTGGAGAAGTACAAGGCTAGATTTTTAGCCTGGGGATTCTCACAAGTTGAGGAGATTGACTATGAGGAGACTTTCGCACAGATTATGAGGTACTCATCGATTAGATCTATCCTTGCACTCTCAATGCAGATGGGGTGGCAGATACATCAAATGGATGTGAAAACCGTGTTTTTCAATGGATTTATTGAGGAAGAAGTGTACATAGAGCAGTCAAAAGGTTTTGATATATTTGACAGTGAGTTGAATGTGTACCAAATCAAGAGAGAATTGTATGGGTTGAAGCAAGCACCTCGTGCTTGGTACACCAGGATTGATAGCTATTTCACCAGGTTGGGCTTCACGAAGAGTGAAGCGGATGCAAACCTGTACGAGATTGTGGTTTACGGTAAGCTCTTGATTATCGTACTTTATGTTGATGATATAATTTTGACAGGTGATGAGCAGCTCATAATTTCTTGCAAGGAGGATCTTGAAAGAGAGTTTGAGATGAAGGACATGGGAATCCTTCACTATTTCCTTGGTTTTGAAATATGGCAGCAGGATGGTGAGCTATTTGTTTCTCAAGGCAAGTATGCCAAAGAGATTCTGAGTAAGTTTCAAATGGAGAGTTGTAAACCCATGGAGAGTCCTCTTCTAGGAAACTAGAGGAAGGAGGATGCTACTTTAGGTGAGGTAGTAGATGCTACTTTTTACATACATCTAGTGGGTTCACTGATGTACTTGGTGAACACAATATTATACATTTTCTACGCAGTTAACCAGCTAATTCAAGCTATGGTTAAGTCGCCCAAGCTCTTTTGGAAGGAAGGGAAGCCATGTCTTGGGTTATCTCGGGGGCACTATGGAGAGTATGGATGATGGTACGGACGACCGGAGGAGTGAGCTTCAGGGATTAACCAATGTAGATTTGGCGAGGGCGGTCCATCGGACGAAGAAGCCTGGGAGGGATCCTTTAACTTATAGGATTGACAACGGTTTCTTGGTATAGCAGAAACCGGCGGTACGTGGCACTCGGTTCGACTAAAGGAGGCAAAAGTGCAGCCAGTCAAGTTGCATGTGAGGCCATCTAGATGAGGAGGATTCTGGGTGGTTTTTTTGGTTCTCAGATGGATCCGACGGTGATACATTATGATAACCAGAGTTGCATTAAAATCTCGGTTAATCTGGTATTCCATGATCGGTCCAAGCATATAGACATCTAGTCCCACTATCACAGAGATTGTGTACAGAGGCACTTTATTTTACTTCAGTACATTCCCACAGAAGATCAAGATGTAGATTTTCTGACGAAGGTGCTCGCTAGGAGAAAATTTGAATACCATAGATGCAAGATCGGGGTGGCAGATAATTCCTTTCTTGTTGAGAGGGAGTGTTGAAAAGTCAACAAGAAATGTGTGTCTAATTTAATTTTCCCTTTATTAAATTGGACAATAAAATGTAGTCTTATCTCATAATCACTTATAATAGTTAACTGATTTTGATAAACTCAGTTAGCTATGAATTTCAAGTTGAGGGTGGTTGGTGAGGCATGCAGAGTGATTCTATTAGTTATGGAGTTCAAGTTGCAGTTAGTGCATGATAAATCAGTTAACTCAATTTATTGAGTTAAAATAAGTTGAACTAGTTGTAACTGTTTGTTGCACTAGTGAGAGATCAAGTGAATTAAATTAGATTTAATTCACATGGAGTGATCTACCATGCAACTTATGATTTACTATTTATAGTTTCATGCATGTCAGTTCCAATGGAGACCCAATTGAGACAAAGGTTAAAGGTATGTTAACTATCAGTTGTAACATTAGTAGGTTGCCCGCATGCAGTAAGATAACCATAGGATTGCCCATGATCATTGTGTAGTCTTGGAAGGCTAAATTTTCCTAAAGAATAGGATTGCATTCCACATGAATTGCACAAGGAAGGCAAAGCCGAGAAGAGGCTGAAAATTGGCTAAGAAGGCTGATTTTGTTTGATTAGTGTGGGTCATAGTTGTGAGAGTGCATGAGACCTTTGTGAGAATAGTGCATTGTAATTGTTTCATGATTCCTTAGCGAATATATAATATAAGATAGAGGGGTTTTGAGCAGCAAGCTTAGAAAATATATGTGTTGTGGTTTGATTTTCTCTTCTTTTACTTGTTATGATCACATCGTGCTTTTTTCTACAATTTATCTTCAGAAGGATTCAATATCTTTCTCTAGTACATTGCTTGATAAGAATGATAAGATTTAATCCACCGGCACCGATATACATATTGTTTGTATAATTTCTACTTAGTCACCTTAAAGAGGGCATGCTACAAAAACAAGAAAACCTAGGTTTCAACCATCTTGACCTACTCCAGTTTACAAGGGGCTCCCATCCTTGATGATTCAAAACCTAAAAGGGGTAATGATAGGCACCTTCTGCAAAGTGTGTCCCTAAAATGAACTCAAATAGTTTGTCGTACTTCACATTTCCCTTCAAAATCTATTTATAGATTGAATATTATACAAAGTAATATTTGTTTCTGAGACAAAAGTAGAGCAAATCCATCTTACATCAAGACATCATTCGAGACTATGAGGTTTATTTGTACATTTTTTGTGTGAATCAGAGACAAAAAAAGGCTTATCTATCTGTTAGAATTATTTCCCATGGATCTATTATCAAAAAAGAGAACTCTTAAATATACAAAGCATTGTTAGTTTCATCGTTTTATGTGTCAAGTTTTGGAAATCAAAGTTTGTAGCTTACCAAAACCCTTTCCCACCAAAAGGCCATTTCAATACAATATTCACCAATTTCCTTATGCCACCTGCCTTTGCAATGGCCCCTGAGTGAAATAAAACAAACATCAACATAATGTAGAGGAAGAAATTTTTTTATGTTTTGGATGATGGAAAAATGAAGCAGTATTTAGTCAAACATCCCAATTTTTCCAATCAATGATGACAACTATAATTTACATTGCACTTCCAATGAATACAATGAGAAGGCAATACCACAAACATGCACAATGAAGGCAGTGTGCATAATAAAGAGGAAAATAAGGATTCATTTTTTCATTTTTAGATTTTAGATTAAAAAATAAACAAAGAGAATGTAGTCAACACCTTGTGCTCTTCTCCTAGAGACAGGTTCGACAGTCCCCTAAAACCTCCTCAATAACCCATATATTGGGGGACCTGGAAAAGGATATGAAAATGCTAATGCCTCTTTCCATAGAAACCACTTTGGCAACATCTGCATTGACCTATAAATTTTCTATGCCCCGTAGAATAACATATAAAATTCACTTGTGGACAGCTTGATTGAGCCTTTCAACATGTAGTTGGAGAAGTGCTCAAGCAGACCAACTCTCCACCTGCACACAACTAACAAGTGCAGCTAATAGCGATGATTAATTTCACATAATCATCCATGGAAAAGTAAATTAACAAATTTGTGTAGAATGCAAGGAAAAAAGAGATCGAATGACCTATAAATTGGGAATATTGGTTTCACAGGATCACTCATGAACAAGTAAGATTGATAAGGTGATGCAAAGTGTAATGTACCTTTGATTCTTCTGGTTATACCCCTCTTGGCATGACATTGCAAGATCCAACATAACCCAATAATGCCTTCATGCATTCCAACTTCTTCCCTAGCAGGATCAACAATTACAATCTCAGCATCAATCACCATAAACATTGCAAGTGCAGTGATTTCTCTCTATAAGTCAATGCACACAGAACCTTTAATATCTCCAAAATCAACGACCTGGAAACCGCATCTAGGGCTATATCCTTGCACGATACATCCACCACAACCAATATCGGAAGACTGACCCAGAATTGTGAATCCATTGTCCACTTGATGTTATTAGAACCTACCACAAACAAAAACCTAAGAGTTGTTGCATTTCCTAGTGTTGTCTCATCAACAATCATCCAATCAAAGGGAATAAGCTCTGAAATATTGTGGAAATGCTTGAAAATTACCCCAATATCAACCTCTCCCATGATCTAAAATGGGTGGCTGACTTGTTATGCTATGCAAGCACCTTCCACTTAGTTAAAACAAATTAAGACCTTGCTTATACTTGATAGTGAGGAATTGAATACATGAACCGAGTGTATGTGTTTTTTATGTTTTAAGTCTTCATGTGTGAGGAGTTAATTTTTTTTTTATTATTGATTAAAAGCATGTACAACAATCATAGATTGCAGAAAATAATCATAAACACATAACAACAAATTTAATAAAGGAGTTCACCCGAATGTCTTGGGCTACGTCTCCTTGAGCCTTTGTCAATTAACTTGGCTCTTTGGGATTAAGATGGAAAATTTCTTTTACAAGTTACTAACTCAACTCCAATGGTTGTTTTAACTGTACTAAAGGGTTTATAATACCATCAAACCCGTGGAATGACTGCTAACTCTCTGGAAATGGACCTAGGCTCCCTTTAACTTGACCTCTTCTGTCAGTGCCCTTAAGCTTCCATGAGCTTCTTTGTGGCACAAAATTCCTTATAAGTCCCTAAAAAATTTTCTAATATCTCCAAAACATATCACTCATCCAAAATAGACTGTTAATTTGTTCCAAATGAGCTCTAGCTCCCCAATCTAGGCCTCCAACCCCTGGTGGCCCTCGACTCCCCAAATCTTCCCTGTGGCTTCTTTAGCTCTAGACTTTTCCAAATGGATCTGAAAATCCCTCCAATAGATTTATAATTTCCAAAATAATCGTAATATACTATTCAATTGCTGAAAGTGGCATCTTGCTACTTTAGTTACGCCTCCAACACCTGGTGGCACCCTATGGCTCTGGGCTCACTGAAACATTCTTTGTATCATATCGGCCTTTAGAAGTCTCCAAATGCTTCTTAAAGCCCCATAAATGGATTTAGAAGGTTCAATATAGTCAGAATAGACTATTGGTTTGCTGAGAATGGTCTCTGGCTGCCCTGTCTAGGCCTCATTCTCCTCGTGGCCCTTGGTGGCCCTGGTGGCCCTTGGAACTTCTCTGAAGGAAAATCACACTCAAAAGTCCTATACTGGCTCTAAAAACCTCACCAATGGCTCTGTAATATCCAATATAGTAAAAATATACTATTTTATTGCTGGAAATAGCCTTTGGCTACCCTCGCTAGGCCTCATTCTCCTGTTGGCCCCTGGTGGCCCTAGTGGCCCTTGGAACTTCTCTGAAGCAAAATCACACTCAGAAGTTGTCTGATGGCTCTGCAAACCTCGCCAATGGCTCTTACCTGCTCAAGATAGTCAAAATTTACTATTCACACTCTCTGAATGGTTAAAACTTGGGCCTCCTACTCTTTTTCCCAGTTACACCTAGGAAAGCTCCACTAATTGTGGAGGACTCCACTTAACTGAAGTAAAATTAGGAGATTCCACTCAAAAGGTGAGTTTTTCCAAAATCACCACCGAAATAACCGTTACATTAAAGGTCTATGGTTGGTGGTTGGGAACATGACCCAGAACCCTACGGTTAACAACGAACAGCGGTTTGGGCGGAACTTGCATTTAAACTATGGTGAACATTGGATCATGGTTGAGTTATGGGTTGAATGAAAACCATCGGTGGAAATGTTGGCATTAAACCATGCCATGTGATAACTCAACTATTTTCAGAAATATTGTTGGAGGTTTAACCGTTGGGGGAAAGCATTTGTTTTAACATCTCCATGTGAACACTCTGCATGGCACTATCAGTTAATGTTTGCGCCTTTGGTTTTAGCCCTTGGGTCATGGGCGTGGTCTTATGGAGGAGGGGTTGGCCCAAGGGGCTGGCCCCTCCACTCCCCCACATACAAAAACTTTTAACATTAAATATGTCATTAGTCCTATACCTTGTATGAACCACTTGTTTGGCATGTTGGCAAGCGAGCATGCTAGTCGGGGGGAGGTCAGGGGTCAAGCCCAACATTTGGGCCCATGTGGCAGCCTCCAGACTTGCCATGTGGTGCTCTTTGATTGGCTCGTCAAAACTCCTCCAAACGCATTCGACGAACAAAACAATGCCACTTATCATCCATTGAATGGCCTAGTAGGAATATTTCGACGAATATTCTAGGGAATATTTCAAGGAATATTCTAGGAATATTCCCAGGAATATTCTTTTGTTATTGATTGTACCTTTTCCCGGTCAACCCTGGTCAAATGTCAAAATTTGCAGTTTACCAGACTTTTCAAAATGATATAACTTATTCATACGGTGTCGGCTTTTTGAACCGTTCACGGCACCAGAATCAGGAAGACGAGGTCTATCCGGTCGCTCAGGTTCAGTGCACTTTTGAACACTTTGAAATTTGAGCTATCACTTATATCCTTGATCCAAATCTGATCACTCCTCCCCATTGGTAATATTTTGGACCCAAAAAGACTTTATTACCTATTCAGTACATGAGAGTACATCTCCCTCACCTTTCCATCCTCCATCCACTTTGCCTTGCTTAGCTTGGTGCCTTTGAGCCTGAACTTGAAGGTAGTCAACACTTCCCTTCTTGGATACTCTTGACCTCATCCAGAATGTCTGGCGAGAAATATTCAATTGAAGGTAGCTGAACTTCATTTCCTTGATCATGGATCAAAGGTGGCTCATAAAAATGTAAGTTTTCAACATAAACAACTGAATAAATTTGCATATGTACAAAGGAATGTATGTTTTACTGGGTCAAGAAGTCAAACCACTTCTTACCAAGCCACTTCCATGGCGATTTTTCTTGCTGAAAATATTCTTCTAGTGAACCATCTAGACTTACATCGATGATGGAACCTTTGGTTCCATTTTTGCTAGTATTTTTATCCTCTTGCTTCAAATGCTTGGGATGATTGGTTGGATGCAGTGTCCAACATTGGGCAATGAGATGTCCCTTCTTCTGGCAATGTGTGCAAGTCTTTTGCATCTTTTCTTTAAGTTTCCTTCGCTTCAACTGTTTCCTGTATGCCTTCATTCTCTTCCAGCATCTTGAAACTTCATGGTTACACAAACCACAATAGGATCATAAACTCTTTCTTCCATTCAAGCATGCAAATTTTTCATGATTAACATAAACATAATCAACTTGACTATGGGAAGAATTATACCTCGAATGTTTCTTTGCATGTCCATATTTTTTACCTTCTTATGGAGATGAACTTGAATAGGTTCCAACTTTCTTTTGAAGACCAACATCAGTGTTCATGTCCTGATAGCTATTAGAACTCTCTTGCTAGCCATAATTTGCATGTCTACAAAAATCTTGCTGCAACATAAGCTTCAAACAATGGCATTCATCTTGAATACTAACTTGACATGTTTGTGGCTTTGAACTTGCAACAAAATTTCTTCTTGTAATTTTCTGAAATGCCTTCATGGATTTGGATTTTTCGCCATAAGATTGAACATATCCTAGACCAACCTTCTTAGGCCTTTCCTCAACCATAATAGGCTCAATAATGCCTTGTGCATGTTTTCCTAGACCCTTGCCTTCATAGCCCATTTTTAACATCAATTTGGACCCTATACCTCTAGTGTGTTTTTCAAATGAACCTACACATCTATCTGAAGAGGACTTTAAAGACAAATTTGAGTGATTTGCCTCTGCTTCACGCATGTGTTTGGTTAAGGCATCTTGGGCATGATGGAGATGCATCTCCATCTCATGCATTCTTTGAAGAAGTCCTTATTTCTCTTTCTTCATAGAAACCAATTTATCATGAATTCTAGTGCTTTCCCTTACATCTTCATACAGACTTTGCAACATATCCTTCAGGATGTAGAAGTCCCACTTCATGTCTTCATCAAAGAGTCTTATAAAGGAGGGGGATTTTGAAACCTCACTTGATGAAGTCATCATCATTATGTAAATGAATTAGATAAATTCAACAATAATTCGAAAATATTTCAAAAAAAAATGACAAAGATTCTTAACAATATGGTTGTAGATTCAACCTCTTCTCTGCAGCTTGTATCTCTTCTTCAAGCAACCACTTTTGCAAACAATCCCTCTTGTGGTTCAAGGGTTTCCTTAAGGTCCTTTGGTAATGAGGATGCTTTCAGCCTTCTTCCTTCTTGTCCTCTTCTGGACTTAGCTAGCATTAGCTCCCCTTCACCTCTAGCAAACTCAAACTTGTAAGCATCAGTCAATTTTCAAACAGTAAAATTATTTTCACTATTAAACACCTTTCAAGTCAAACAAGCAAGAAACCTAGTGCTCTAATACCACCTGATCTGAAATGGGTGGCTTACTTGTTATGCTTTGCAAACACCTCCCAATCAGTTAAAACAAATTAAGATCTTTCTTATACTTGATAGTGCGGAATTGAATACTTGAACTAGGTGTATGTGTTTTTTCTATTTTAAGTATTTATGTGTAAGGAATTAAAAATTTGTTATTTTTTATTAAAATAATGTACAAAAATCATAAATTTCAGCAAATAATCATAAACACATAACAACAATTTTAATAAAGAAGTTCACCCGAATGTCTTGGGCTATGTCTCCTTGAGCCTTTGTCAATCGACTTGGCTCTTTGAGATTAAGATGGAAAATTTCTTTTACAAGCTACTAACTCAACTCCAATGGTTTTTTGAACTATAAAAATTGGTTTATAATACGATCATACCCCTCGAAATACTGCTACTCTCTGGAAATGGACCTAGGCTCCATTTCACTTGACCTCTTCTGCTAGTGCCCTTAAGCTTCCTTGAGCTTATATGTGGAACAAAATCCCTTAGAATTCCTTTTCTGTCCCTGAAAAATTTTCTAATATCTCCAACACATATCATTCATCCAAAATAGACTATTCATTTTCTCCAAATGAGCTCTAGCTCCCCAATCTTTGCCTCCAACCCCTGGTGGCCCTAGCTCCCCAAAAATTCCTTGTGGCTTCTTTGGATCTAGAAGTCTCCAAATGGCTCTGAAAATCCCTCCAATGGATTCATAATCTCCAAAATAGTCAGAATAGAATATTCACTTGATGAAATTGACCTTTGGCTGCTCGGGTTACGCCTCCAACACTTAGAAGCACCGTGTAGCTCTAGGCTCACTAAAAGCTTCTCTATAGCATCTCGGCCTTCAGAAATCTCCAAATTATTCTCAAAACCCCATCATTGGATTCATAAGGTTCAGGATAGTCATAATATACTATTGGTTTGCTGAGAATGGTCTCTGGCTGCCCTGGCTAGGCCTCATTCTCCTGTTGGCCCCTGGTGGCCCCTACGGCCCTTGGAACTTATCTGAAGAAAAATCACGCTCAGAAGTCCTCTCAGGGCTCTAAAACCCTAACCAATGGCTCTGGAATGTCCAAGATAGTCAAAATAGACTATTTTCTTATTGAGAATAGCCTCTGGCTGCCCTGGCTAAGCCTCATTCTCCTGTTGGCTCATGTTGGCCCTAGTGGCCCTAAAAAATTCTCTGAAGAAAAATCACGCTTAGAAGTTCTTTGATGGCTCTGAAAAGCTCACAAATTTTCCATGACCTATTAAATATAGTTGAAATTGAATATTCACACTCTCTGAATGGTCAGAAATTGGGCCTCCTACTCTTTTTCCCAGTTACACCTAGGAAAGTTCCACTAATTGTGGAGGACTCCACTTAACTAGAGTCAAATTAGAAGATTCTGCTCAAAAGGCATGTTTTGCCAAAATCACCACTGAAATAACCGTTACATTAAAGGTTTATGGTTGGTGGTTGGGCACATGACCCAAAACCCTACGATTAACAATTGACGGTGGTTTGGGTGGAACCCGCATTTAAACTCTGATGAATGTTGGATCATGGTTGAGTTATGGGTTGAATGAAAATCATCGGCGAAAATTTTGGCATTAAACCATGCCATGTGACAACTCAACCGTTTGCATAAATTTTGTTGCTGGTTTAACCGTTATGGGACAACATTTGCTGTAACATCGCCTTGTGAACGCTCCACACGGGACTGTTAGTTAACATTTGAGCCTTTGGTTTTAGCCCTTGGGTCATGGGCATGGTCTTATGGGGGAGGGGGTTGGCCCGAGGGATTGGCCCCCTCTACTCCCCCGAATACAAAAAATTTTAACATTAAATATGTCTTCAGTCCTATACCTTGTAAGAACCACTTGTGTGGCATGTTGGCACGCAGGAGCGCTAGCCAGGGGAGGTTGGGGGTTCAAGCCCTGCCTCCCACATAAAATTTTGACCAACAGTTTGGCCCACGTGGTGGCCTCCAGGCTTGCCACATGGTGCTCTTTGATTGGCTCATCAAAACTCCTCCAAACGCATTTGACAAATAAAACAATGCCACTTTTCATCCATTGACTGGCCTAGTAAGAATATTTTGGGGAATATTCCCTGGAATATTCTTTTTTTGCTTACTGTACCTTTTCCTAGTCAACCCTTGTCAAATTTCAAAAAAATTTAGTTTACTAGACTTTTCAAAATGCGATAACTTCTTCATATGGTGTCGGCTTTTCAAACTATTCACAGTGCCGGAATCAGGAAGACAAGATCTATCTAGTTGTTCAGGCTCATAACACTTTTGAGCAATTTTAAATTTGAGCTATCACTTAGGTCCTTAATCAAAATTTGATCACTCCTCCCCATTGGAAATCTTTTGGACCCCAAAAGACTTGATTACCTGTTCAGTATATGAGATTACAAATCCCTCACCTTTTCATCCTCCATCCACTTTGCCTTGCTTGGCTTAGTGCCTTTGAGCCCGAACTTGAAGGTAGTCAACACTTCCCCTCTTGGATACTCATGTCCTCCTATCAAGAATTGTATCTTCTTTGAACTCATCCAGAATTTCTGGTGAGAAATATTCAATTGAAGGTAGTTGAACATCATTTCCTTGATCATCAATCAAAGGTGGCTCATACAAACATAAGTTTTCAACATAAACAACTGAATACATTTGCATATGTACAAAGGAATGTATGTTTTACTAGGTCAAGAAGTCAAACCAATTCTTACCAAGCCACTTCCATGGCACTTTTTCTTGCTAAAAATCTTCTTCTAGTGAATCATCTGGACTCACATCAATGATGGAATCTTTGGTTCCATGTTTTCCATTATTTTTATCCTCTTGCTTCAAATTCTTGGGATGATTGGTTGGATGCAGTGTCAAAAATTGGGAAATGAGATGTCCCTTCTTCTCGTAATGTGTGTAGGTTTTTTGCATCTTTTTTTTAAGTTGCCTTCGCTTCGACCGTTTCCTGTATGCCTTCATTCTCTTCCAGCATCTTGAAAATTCATGGTTACAAAAACCACAATAGGAACATCAACTCTTTCTTCCAATCATGCATGCAGATTTTTCATGCTTAACATAAACATAATCAACTTGACTATGGGAAGAATTATACCTCAAATGTTTCTTTGCATGTCCATATTTTTTACCCTCTTGAGGAGATGAACTTGAAGAGGTTCAAGCTTTCTTTTGAAGAACAACATCAGTTCCCATGTCTTGATAGCTGCCAGAACTCTCTTGCTCGCCATAAGCTACATGTATACAAACATCTTGCTAAAACATAGGCTTCAAACAATGAAATTCATATTGAATACTAACTTGACATGTTTGTGGGTTTGAACTTGCAACAAAATTTCTTCTTGTAATTGTCTCAAATGCCTTCATGGCTTTGGAGTTTTCGCCATAAGATTGAACATAACCTGGACCAAACTTCTTAGGCCTTTCCTCAACCATAATGGGCTCAATCATGCCTTGTGCATGTTTTCTTATACCCTTGCCTTCATAGCCCATTTTTAACATCAATTTGGACGCTATACCTCTAGTGTGTTTTTAAAATGAACCTACACATCTATCTGAAGAGGAATTTGAAGAGAAATTTGAGTGATTTACCTCTGCTTCATGCATGTGTTTGGTTAAGGCCTCTTGGGCATGATGGAGCTGCATCTCCATCTCATGCATTCTTTGAATAAGTCATTCTTTCTCTTGCTTCATAGCAACCAATTGCTCATGAATTCTAGTGCTTTCCCTTGCATCTTCACACAGACTTTGCACCATATCCTTCAGGATGTAGAAGTCCCACTTCATCTCTTCATCAAAGAGTCTTGTAAAGGAGGAGGATTTTGAAACCTCACTTGGTGAAGTTTTCATCATTATGTAAATGGATTAGATAACTTCAACAATAATTCACAAAGATTTCAAAAACAATCGAAAATTATTCTTAACAATATGGTTGTAAATTCAAGCTCTTCTCTAGAGCTTGTATCTCTTCTTCAAGCAACCATTTTGCAGACAATCCCTCTTATGCTTCAAGGGTTGCCTTGATGTACTTTGGGTAAGGAGGATGATTTCAGCCTTATTCCTTCTTTTCCTCTTCTAGACTTAGCTAGCATTAGCTCCCCTTCACCTCTAGAAAACTCAAACTTGTAAACATCAGACAATTTTCAAACAATAAAATTATTTGCACTGTTAAACACCTTTCAAGTCAAACAAGTAAGCAACCTAGTGCTCTGTCAAGCAAGCAACCCAATGCTCTGATACCACCTGATCTAAAACGGGTGGCTGACTTGTTATGATATGCAAGCACCTCCCACTCAGTTAAAAAAAATTAAGATCTTGCTTATACTTGATAGTGCGGAATTGAATACTTGAACCAAGTGTATGTGTTTTTTCTGTTTTAAGTATCTATGTGTGAGGAATTAAACATTTAATTTTTCTGATTAAAAGCATGTACAACAAGCATAAATTACGGAAAATAATCATCAACACATAACAGAAAATTTAATAAAGGAGTTCACCTGAATGTCTTCGGTTACGTCTCCTTGAGCCTTTGTCAATTGACTTGGCTCTTTGGGATTAAGATGGAAAATTTATTTTAAAAGTTACTAACTCAACTCCAATGGTTTTGTGAGCTGTACCAATGGGTTTATAATACCATCATACCCCTGGAATGACTGCTAACTCTCTGGAAATGAACCTAGGCTCCCTTTGACTTTACCTCTTCTGTCGGTGCCCTTAAGATTCCCTGAGCTTCTCTATGGCAAAAAATCCCTTATAATTCCTTTTCTATCCTTGAAAAATTTTCTACTGTCTCCATAAAATATCATTCATCCAAAATAGACTGTTCATTTGCTCCAAACGAGCTCTGGCTCCCTAATCTAGGCCTCTAACCCCTGGTGGCCCTCGGCTCCCCGAAAATTCCCTATGGATTCTTTGGCTCTAGAAGTATCCAAATGGCTCTAAAAATCCCTCCAATGGATTAATAATTTCCAAAATGGTCATAATGGACTATTCACTTGCTGAAATTGGCCTCCAGTTGCTCTGGTTACGCCTCCAACAACTAGTGGCACCTTGTGGCTCTAGGCTCACTAAAAAATTCTATGTAGAATCTCAGCCTTCAGAAGTTCCCAAATTCTTTTTAAAAGCCCATCATTATATTCATAAGGTTCAATAAAGTTATAATAGACTATTTTTTTTCTAAGAATGGCCTCTAGATGCCCTCGCTAGGCCTCATTCTCCTGTTGGCCCTTGGTGGCCCTTGGAACTTATCTGAAGCAAAATCATTTCAGAAGTCCTCTGATGGATCTTCAAACCTCACCAATGGCTCTATAATGTCCAATATAGTCAAAATAGACTATTATCTTGCAGAGAATAGCCTCTGGCTGCCCTAGCTAGGCTTCATTCTCCTGTTGGCTCCTAGTGGCCCTAGTGGCCCTTGGAAATTATTTGAAGAAAAATCACACTCAGTGGTTCTCTGATGGCTCTAAAACCTCAACAATGGCTTTAAATTTCTCAAGATAGTCAAAATTGACTATTCACACTCTTTGAATGGTCAAAAATTGGGCCTCCTACTCTTTTTCCCAATTACACCTAGGAAAGCTCCAATAATTGTTGAGGACTCCACTTAACTGGAGTCAAATTAGGAGATTCCACTCAAAAGGAACATTTTTCCAAAATCACCACTGAAATAACCATTAAATTAAATTTTTATGGTTGGTGGTTGGGCACATGACCCAAAACCCCGTAGTTAATAATCGACAACGGTTTGGGTGGAACCCGCATTTAAACTTCGGTTAAAGTTGGATCGTGGTTGAGTTATAGGTTGAACGAAAACCATCGGCAGAAATGTTGGCATTAAACCATGTCATGTGACAACTCAACCATTTGCGAAAATTCTGTTGGTGGTTTCAACCATCAGGGGACAACATTTGTTGTAACATCGTCATGTGATTGCTCCACACGGGGCTTTCGGTTCACGTTTGCAACTTTGGTTTTAGCCCTTGGGTCATGGGCGTGGTCTTATGGGGGAGCGGTTGGCCTGAGGGATTGGCCCCTCCACTCTCCTACATACAAAACCTTTTAACATTAAATATGTCGTCGGTCCTATACCTTGTAAGAACCACTTGTGTGGTGTGTTGGCACGCGGCCGTGCTAGCCTAGTGGAGGTCAGGGGTTCCAGCCCTGCCTCCCACATAAATGTTTGACCAATAGTTGAGCCCATGTGGCAGCCTCTAGGCTTGCCACATGGCACTCTTTAATCAGCTCATCAAAACTCCTCCAAATGCATTCGATGAATAAAACATTTCCATATATCATCCATTGATTGGCCTAGTATGAATATTCTGGGGAATATTTTGAGGAATATTTCAAGAATATTCCCTAGAACATTATTTTTTTTCTGACTATACCTTTTCCCAGTCAACCCTGGTCAAATGTCGAAATTTGCATTTTACTAGACTTTTCAAAACGTGATAACTTCTTCATATGGTTTCGGTTTTTCGAATCGTTCATAGTGTCGGAATCAGGAAGACGAGATCTATCTGGTCACTCAGTTTTGGCACACTTTTGAACACTTTGAAATTTGAGCTATCACTTGGGTCCTTGATCCAATTCTGTTCACTCCTCCCCATTGGGAATATTTTAGACCCCAAAAGACTTGATTACCTATTTTGTAAATGAGAGTACAACTCCCTCACCTTTCCATCCTCCATCCACTTTTCCTTGCTTGGCTTAGTGCCTTTAAGCCCGAACTCGAAGGTAGTCAACACTTCCCCTCTTGGATACTCTTGTCCTCCTGTCAAGAATTGTATCTTCTTTGAACTCATTAAGAATTTATGGCGATAAATCTTCAATTGAAGGTAGCTAAACATAATTTTCTTGATCATAGATCAAATGTGGCTCATACAAACGTAATTTTTCAACATAAACAATTGAGTACATTTGCATATGTACAACGGAATGTATGTTTTACTGGGTCAATAAGTCAAACCACTTCTTACCAAGCCACTTCCATGGTGATTTTTCTCGCTGAAAATCTTCTTCTAGTGAATCATCTGGACTCACATCAATTATGGAATCTTTGGTTCCATTTTTGCGAGTCTTTTTATACTCTTGCTTAAAATGCTTGGGATGATTGGCTAGATGTAGTGTCCAACATTGGGCAATGAGATGTCCCTTCTTCTGGAAATGTGTGCAAGTCTTTTGCATCTTTTGTTTAAGTTGCCTTCACTTCGACTGTTTCCTATATGCCTTCATTCTCTTCTAGCATCTTGAAACTTCATGGTTACACAAACCACAATAGGAAAAACAACTATTTCTTCCATTCATGCATGCAGATTTTTCATGCTTAACATAAACATAATCAACTTGACTATGGGAAGAATTATACCTCAAACGTTGATTTCCATGTCTATATTTTTTACCTTCTTGAGGAGATTAACTTGAATATGTTTCAGATTTATTTTGAAGACCAACATCAGTGTTCATGTCTTGATAGTTTTCAGAACTCTCTTTCTCACCATAAGATGCATGTCTATAAACATCTTGTTGCAACATAGGCTTCAAACAATGGAATTCATCTTGAATACTAACTTGAAATGCTTGTGGGTTTGAACTTGCAACAAAATTTCTTCTTGTAATTGTCTCAAATGCCTTAATGGCTTTGGAGTTTTTGCCATAAGATTGAACATAGCCTAGACCAAAATTCTTAGGCTTTTCCTCAACCATAATAGGCCCAATCATGCCTTGTGCATGTTTTCCTAGACCCTTGCCTTCATAGCCCATTTTTAACATCAATTTGGACCCTATACCTCTAGTATGTTTTTCAAATGAACCTACACATCTATCTAGAGTGGAATTTGAAGACAAATTTGAGTGATTTACCTCTGCTTCACGCATGTGTTTGGTTAAGGCCTCTTGGGCATGATGGAGTTGAATCTCCATCTCATGAATTATTTGAAGAAGTCCTTATTTCTCTTGCTTCTTAGCAACCAATTTCTCATGAATTCTAGTGCTTTCCCTTACATCTTCATACAGACTTTGCACCATATCCTTTAGGATGTAGAAGTCTCGCTTCATCTCTTCATCAAAGAGTCTTGTAAAGGAGGAGGATTTTGAAACCTCACTTGATGAGGTTGTCATCATTATGTAAATGAATTAGATAACTTCAAAAATAATTCAGAAATATTTCAAAAAAAATTGACAAATATTCTTAACAATATGGTTGTAGATTCAAGCTCTTCTCTGCAGCTTGTATCTCTTCTTCAAGCAGCCACTTTAGCAAACAATCCCTCTTGTGCTTAAAGGTTTTCCCTAAGGTCCTTTGGGTAAGGAGGATTCTTCCAGCCTTCTTCCTTCTTGCCCTCTTCTAGACTTAGCTAGCAGTAGCTCCCCTTCACCTCTAGCAAACTCAAACTTGTAAACATCAGTCAATTTTCAAACAGTAAAATTATTTGCACTGTTAAACACCTTTCAAGTCAAACAAGCAAGCAACCTAGTGCTCTAATATTACCTGATCTAAAATGGGTGGCTGACTTGTTATGATATGCAAGAACCTCCCACTCAGTTAAAAAAAATTAAGATCTTGCTTATACTTGATAGTACAGAATTGAATACTTGAACCATGTGTATGTGTTTTTTCTATTTTAAGTCTTTATATGTGAGGAATTAAACATTTGTTTTTTCTAATTAAAAGCATGTATAGCAAGCATAAATTGCAGAAAATAATCATCAACACATAACATAAAATTTGATAAAGGATTTCACCTGAATATCTTGGGCTACGTCTCCTTGAGCCTTTGTCAATTGACTTGGCTCATTGGGATTAAGATGGAAAATTTATTTTACAAGTTTCTAACTCAACTCCAATGGTTGTTTGAACTGTACCAATGGGTTTAGAATACCATCATACCCTTGGAATGATTTCTAACTCTCTGGAAATGGACCTAGGCTCCCTTTGACTTGACCTCTTCTGTACATTCCCTTAAGATTCCCTGAGCTTCTCTGTGGCACAAAATCCTTAGAAGTCCTTTTCTGTCCTTGAAAACTTTTCTACTGTCTCCATCACATATCATTAATCTAAAATATACTATTCATTTTCTCCAAATGAGCTATGGCTCCCCAATCTAGGCCTCCAACCCTTGGTGGCCCTAGGCTCCCAGAAACTTCCCTGTGTCTTCTTCAGCTATATAAGTCTCAAAATGGATCTGAAAATCTCTATAATGAATTCATAATTTCCAAAATAGTCAGAATAGATTATTCACTTGCTGAAATTGGCCTCTGGTTACTTTGGTTACACCTCCAACACCTGGTGGCACCCCGCGGCTCTAGGCTCACTGAAAACTTCTCTGTAGCATCTCGGCCTTTAGAAGTCTCCAAATGCTTCTGAAAACCCCATCATTGGATTAAGAAGGATCAATATTGTCATAATAGACTTTTTTTTGCTGAGAATGGTCTTTGTCTGCCCTAGCTAGGCCTCATTCTCCTGCTGGCCCCTAGTGGACCTAGTGGCCCTTGGAACTTCTTTGAAGCAAAATCATGCTCAGAAGTCCTCTGATGGCTCTAGAAACCTCACCAATGGCTCTGGAATGTCCAATATATTCAAAATAGACTATTTTCTTGCTGAGAATAGCCTCTGGCTGCCCTGGCTACGTCTCATTCTCCTGGTGGCTTCTAGTGGCCCTAGTGGCCCTTGGAACTTATCTGAAGAAAAATCATGCTCATAAGTTCTCTAATGGCTCTGCAAACCTCACCAATGGCTCTGACCAGCTCAATATAGTCGAAATTGACTATTCACACTCTCTGAATGGTTAAAAATTGGGCCTCCTACTCTTTTTCCGAGTTACACCTATGAAATTTCAACTAATTATGGAGGACTCCACTTAACTAGAGTCAAACTAGGATATTCCACTCAAAAGGCACATTTTTCCAAAATCACCACCGAAATAACCGTTATATTAAAGGTTTATGGTTGGTGGTTGGGCACATGACCCAAAACTCCATGATTAAAAACCAACTACGGTTTGGGCAGAACCCGCATTTAAACTCTAGTGAACGTTGGATCATGGTTGAGTTATGGGTTGAATGAAAACCGTCGACGGAAATTTTGGCATTAATCCATGCCATGTGACAACTCAACCATTTGCAGAAATGTTATTGGAGGTTTAACCTTCGGGGGACAACATTTTTTGAAACATCGCCATGTGAATGCTCCACACGGGACTATCGGTTAATGTTTGTGCCTTTGTTTTTAGCCCTTGGTTCATGGGTGTGGTCTTATGGGGCAGGGGTTGGCCCGAGCAGCTGGCCCCTCCGCTCCCTTGCATACAAAACCTTTTAACATTAAATATGTCACCATATCTATACCTTGTAAGAACCACTTGTGTGGTGTGTTGGCACACACATGCACTAGTCAGGGGGAGATCAAGGGTTCGAGCCCCGCCTCCCACATAAAATTTTGACCAATAGTTGGGCCCATGTGGCAGCCTCAAGGCTTGCCTCGTGGCACTCTTTGATTGGCTCATCAAAACTCCTCTAAACGCATTCAACAAATAAAACAATGCCACCTGTCATCCATTGAATGGCCTAGTAGGAATATTTTGGGGAATATTCTAGGAATATTCCCTACAATATTTTTTTGTTGACTGTACCTTTTCCCAGTCAACCCTAGTAAAATGTCAAAATTTGCAGTTTACTGTACTTTTCAAAATGCGATAACTTCTTCATACGATGTCATTTTTTCGAAACATTCACGACGCCGGAATCAGGAAGACAAGATCTATCTGGTCACTCAGGTTCAGCACACTTTTGAAAACTTTGAAATTTGAGCTATCACTTTGGTCCTTGATCCAAATCTGATTATTCCACATCCCCTGGCACTGACAGCCGAATCTTCTTAATCCTTTGGAAATAGAGGGAAACAAAATCTTATCACATCACTCGTGATTTTCTCGCATAAATCTGGCCCTAGCTATAGGCTCTCGAACTGCTAGTGGTGGCTCGCTAGAATGAAAAGTGATGAAACCATGAGGTCACAACACCTGTCTGCATTCATCACATTCATATCCTAGAGTTCTTTTGCCTCCAGGCTTATTACCATGTTCCTGTAACTATCTCCTTATAAGCTTACCCTCCACAATTTATTGGACGCAGTGGTAGAGTCTAGAGGCATGACTAAGAGCATAAAAACCCCTACAAATGGAAGAGCCTAAAAACCCCTACAAATGGAGGCAAGGCTAGCCATATCAAAACCCCAGAAAAAGGAATTGAGGTTGGTCCTGTCATTGGAGGCGAGGCTGCCCTTGTCCCTAGGATTCAAGAGGGAAAACAATGTAACAATGCTTCGTCAGAAGAGTTGACCAGTCAACCTCCCGCTCCTCTTTTGAATTTCTTGTAACAATTACATGTCTCAAACCCTCATTGTGTCTACTTCCCCTCTTCTTTTTTGTAATTTTTATGTTGCTCCTTGAATGAATTGTCTTAATTTCCAACTCAATTGAACGAATTGTCTTAATTTCTAACTTACCACAATTAAAATAGTTTTAATTTTTTAACTAAAATAATAAAGGATTTTAAAACAAAATATTAGTCTAGCCTTAAAAAAATGTTTTATAGTGATATAATTGTTATGTGTAGTAGTGATATAATTGTTATGGTTGTTTAATCATTTATTGTTTTTATAAATAGTTAAGGTAACCTTATTAATCAATGAGGATTACTACCTTTTTTCTATTCATGAGGATTAATTTAAGATGTTTGTGCATAATTTAGGTGTAATTCTAAAATAATCCAACATACAATGTTTTCTTTGAGTGCTTTAAAGATGATATAAAATAAGTAAAAATTAGATTATAGAGGGATGTGATGAGTTTCTTAATTAAAATACCTGTATTGATTAGATGGAAAAGTAGCAAATAATATGCACCTTATATGAAAGTAAAATTTAAATAAGTGCACTGTAATGACAACACGATCCTTGTAGCATGATAGCATATACAAAACATGTTGGAAATGTTGTCATTGATGGCAAAGGAAAAGCCTGCACCGACCTGCTAAGAGAACTGCATAGAGCTGCATAGGGGAAGAAGGCCATCAGATTGAAGATCTGGCCAGCCAGTAGTTGTAAGTTAATTCATTGAGTAAATAAGAAATGTTTCAGTATATTTGTGCCTTGTGGATTTAATATTTGGGCCCTTGATGGATGATGATTGATTTCTGTGTAATTGAAGTTCGAATCCCATAAGTAAGGATATGAGCAGAGTGATAAAACTCTATACAATCTATAATAGGAATCTCTGTGTGAAATACGGAATTAAAATCCTGTGTATGATTGAGTTCTGGGGATACTCTGTCCCTGTGCATGCGCAAGAGTGTTTGACTCTGCAGTTAATGTACTCCGTCCCTGTGTTAATGTATATACTCCTGAATGCTCGTAGTTATACGCTGCTGTGTATATATTGAAAACAGTGGCATGGTGTTGCAATTCCACATAAGAAACGGAGGAGCGAGGTCGTAATGTGCAGAAATCAGCGTTGATACGGTACGAGGACGAGAACCCTTTTAAATAATAAAGGACGACGAAACGCAAAGTTAGGCGGAACCACGAAGAGTGAACAATAAAGGTGGTTTATGGTTTTCATCACACCACCTTTACACGGTGGGTGGTATTCAAGAGATTGGGAGCGATTCCACAGGACGAGCGAGATGTGTCCCCAAGCGAATTTGAAAAACCGCTCTCACTGTGCGCCATCGCTCGTTATTGTTCGCGCATCTTCGCCGAGCGATATCCGTCCGACCAAATGAGGCGGTGCGACATAATAACAACCGTCGGATGGAGACGACCGTTAGCGTTGGGGCCCATGCGTACGTGTGTGTTGATCATTATTAAGGTTTGCGGATTTAACAAAATGTAATTTAGTGGGTCTATTCAAAGGTTGCCTCCGCGTATGCCTGGAGCATTGAGGTTTATTTTAAACCATACACAGTTGAATATAAAATCCCAAGTCGAAGATTGAGATATGAAGTTTAGAACGAGCTAAGTTGATGATATTTGCCATGGTCGAGCTCAGAAATTGTAACCAGAGTGCGGACTAAAAGAAGTGTTGTTAATAAAGGGAGAGTTAAGCAAAAAATTCACCAAATATGTGATGTGTGGAAACCTGGTCATTTAACCAATGCTAAATTGATTGGTCCGAGTTGATTCGACTATGGTTTAAGCCATAGATTCTTCAAGGAGGTAAACTTCAGCATAAATTCGAAATTGCTCATATTGGAAATTGGGTTAAGTACTAAATTGAGTGCGGGTGATTTTATGTGCAAGTAAGTTTTAATTATTTAAATTGCTAGCCCATAAAATAGAGTGTTGAAATTGCCCAGATCGACAGTTGGATTGAGTACAAATTTGTTGTATCCATTTTATATGCACACAGAAAGAGGAAGTATGAGGTCTGACAGAGGTAAACAAAGATTGCAGAGTTGAAGAGATGTACAACAAAGGGATTCAAAAGTGCAGTGAACAGTTGGAATATGCAGATGACAGTGAACAAAGAGTATGCAGAACAGTTTCTTAAGAACAGCAGGAAAGGACAAAACCAGCTAGCCAAAGGCTGAGTGAAGTTTATATAATGTAACTGAAAATGCAAATGTTTTATTTGTTTTATATTGTTTGTGATGCAAAGGCAAGTATCCTAAGGAAAAGAAAAATCCAACTGTAACATGGAAATTTGTACAGATTACTATAATTTTAAATGAGTTGGACAAAGGAACGAGAAGACAGAAGTCAAAGAGTCATGATTGTTCACTCCAAATTGCTTGTGAAATACAAACAGTCATGTGAGGAACTCTATATATAATATCAACTGGATATGCATAAAAAAATTAAAAAAAAGGTTAGAGGGAGTAAGAATAGAGAATGAAAAGTATAGAAGATTGAGGCAGAGAAGATAAGGAAGAGAGGAGCAGAAAGAGATGCTACAGAACAGAGCTGATATCTAAGGTAAATCAGCAAACACCTCTTGTGATAAATTGAGGAAGTTGGAGCTTCCCTATCAAGTTGAAGCTTGATAGCTATCAGTTGTAGCTGACTGAGGTTGGAGCCTCCTGTAGGTTGGTGCCTGCAGAAAAATTGAAGGGAGTTGGAGCTTCCTCGCAAGTTGTAGCTTGTAGAATTGAGGTTGGAGCCTCCTGTAGATTGGTGCCTGCATAAAATCAGTGTTGAGAAGGAGTTGGAGCTTGCCTTTGCATCACAACAATAATAAGATGTGGTTTTCTCCCTTTATGGGTTTCCACTTATATCTGTTGTTTCTATCTGTGTTGCCTGTGTGCTGAGATGATTTATCAAATCTGCTTAATGTTTGCTACTCTCATAATAAGTTTAACGTCACATTAATTTAATACTTGCTGCAACATATTAAGATTGTTCATATACTAAGGTTGAATACAAAAGTAGTGTAAATAAGCTAATGAAAATTTAAAAAGTCAATCCATGCTATTATTGAGCCCGATACCTATCCCCCTCTCGGTTCAACTAAAATTCAACAATTGAGTATCGGAGCGAGTTCCTTTGTACGGTTTAACAAGCGACGGAGATCCCTAGGTTCTCGGGATGGCTAGTAAAAGAAGGATGCTCAACCAATAAAGCCCCTTTCTTCACGGGTGCAAATTATGCTTTGGAAAATCGGAGATGAGGACATACATAATGTCCTAGGAATAGAAGTTTGGTGGCACATGGAATTCCTATACCCCAAGAGCAGCGGCCTGAGAGAAAGAAACCAAACAAGATTTTGTAGCTAACGCAAAAGCCATGAATGCCATCTTAAATGGGTTGTGTGAAGCAGATTTTATCAAAGTAATGCACAAAGACACTACCAAAGAAATGTGGGATACTCTGGAGAACATCCATGAAGGAGACAAGAAGGTTAAGACTGCCAAACTTCAAGTCTATAGAGCCCAGTTTGAGAACTTAAAAATGCATGATGATGAAGACGTTGACAGTTTCTTCCTAAAAGTTGCAGAAATTGTTAACAATATGAAAGCGCTTGGAGAAACCATGCCAGAAAGTATAATTTTGCAAAAGATTCTAAGATCTCTTCCATCCAGGTTTAATCCCAAGGTGTCGGCAATAGAAGAAACCGCTGATTGGGAGACCTTGACCATGAACCAGCTACTTGGAAATTTAACAGCATATGAGATGAGGCTCCCACAGAAGAAGCCAAGTCCGAGGGAGGCAGCCTTTAAAACAGAAAAGAAGAAAGAAGAAGAGGAAGACATATGCTCCTGCTAGAAGATGAAGAAGAAGAAGCGATAGTCGACCTTGGAGGGGGGAGGGAGCTAAGAAGTGCTCGGAAGAGATTGATAGACTCAAGCTAAAATGCAGAAAACAAAAGGACATTCTCCTCAAGTATGTACGAGAAGAACAGAATTCAGAAGTCCTGATGCAGCTAAAGATAGAGCTTGAAGAAGCCAAGAAGATAGAGGACATGTTACTTAAGCAAATCAAGGAAAAAACTCAAGAACAAGAAAAGTTGGAAGAAGAAGTAGTATGTCTCAGGAAGAAATTAGAAAATTCTCAAAGGAAAGTGGTTATAAACTCTTCTCAAACAACAAGCTCTAGTAAGTTGAATGAAATTCTGGTTGCTCAAAGATCGCCTATGATAAAAACTGGAATAGGCTATGAAGGAGAATCAAGTAAAAACAAAGAAAAGGAAAATAGAGAGATTATTTTTGTAAAAGCAAAGAAGGATGATGAAGCAGCTCAAATAGTGCCTACAAAAGAAGAAACTTGTAAGGAAGGAGACAGAACCCAGAAAAATCCTCTAATAACAAAGAATGAAAGAAATACTCAAACAATAAGAAAATATTTATATGCCCCTGAGTATGTCAAATTTGAAAGCCATCAAAGGAG